>OZ023262.1:9633768-9898768 GCA_964006375.1 Tillus elongatus | reverse complement strand
TATTTTTGATATTTGTCACTTTTTTATAGTTACTGTTAATTAGAAATAAGGTTTACCAATATTTGTTAAATAATTTATTGCCCCATTAAATATTGTAGGTGCCAATGACAATTAATGTTGAGGCACCAATTTTTCTTTAAAAAAAAAAAAAAAACTAGCTCACATTATTTTACGTTTAACAAAACTTGCCAGATGCCACAGGATGCACGGTAGCAAATAAGATCTTCAAAATTGTATGTGTATGTCCTACAGCCACCATTTTAAAGGGGCTTGACAGCTTGTTGGATCACCTAATTCTGTTAAGAGATAGTCATATTTCTAAGGCTTTTATTTGGTGTGTTTGGCTGTTATGTGTTGTATTATAAGACTTTCCAACAGTACTATATTCACACTGACCACATTTAAATGGTCGTTTTTTTAGTATGTTTTGCCGGTAATCCTGTGTTGAAGACACCTCGCTAGTAAACAAACAATTCGGGTGGAATCGGAACGTGGAGTGGACGCTGGACAATGTGCACTGTTGCCAGATGAGTATTAGCAAGGGTCATTTTAAATATAGAAGGAAATCACTGGGTGAACAAATATTTTTATAATGTAAATAAATTATAATATGGCATCATCTATATAAATCGATATTTGACATATATTGCGGAAAGCAGTAGGAAAACGGAAATGTAAAAAGATATTTTTCAACCATGGTGGCCCAGGGGCAAAACGTTGGCTTCTGGATCCAAGGGTACTGGGTTCATCCCAGATTTCCCCTCTCCTCTCTAAGTAAATCAGTAACATCAACAGAGGTTGTGCTATTGTGATCGAGCAAGGTCATCTGCACGTTCCGCTCTTCCCAGGGGGCGTAAAGCCGTCGGTCCCGTGCCCATGGATGTTGGGCACGTTAGACACCCAAATTTCCTGGACAGTGAGGTGAATGCATCACACTTTAGTAAAGTTAATGAAGCAGTTTCCGTTGCGAATTGCTGATGATAAATACAACACTGTATACTAATAGCAGACGGTATCTAATATATTGTTTCGAAAGGTCGCAATGTTCATGCAAATGAAGCAATTTCTACTGACAACTGTCGATGATAAACATAACCAAGAAAATGGCTCAAAATCAGCTTCCCTTCTAAATGTTTGTTAATATTTTAGTTGCCAACCTTAAATGAGTGTGAAAAGTGACTGAAGCAATTTCCGTTGCGAATTTCCCATGATAAATACAACTGTATATGCTAATAGCAAACAGTATCCAATATATTGTTTCAAAAAGTCGCAATGTTTCATGGTAATAAAGCAATTTCTACTGACAACTGTTGATGATAAGCCCAAGCGAAGGGAAGCCCATTTTGAGCCATTTTCTCGGTTAAGTTTATCATCAACAGTTGTCAGTATAAATTACTTCATTACCATAACACATTGCGACTTTTCGAAATAATAAATTGTATACCGTTTTCTATTAGCATACAGAGTTGTATTTATCATCGGCAATTCGCAACGGAAATTGCTTCATTCCCTTTTCATACTTATGACTGGTTGGAAACTGAAATATAAACAAACACTTCGAAGGGAAGCCCATTTTGAGCCATTTTCTCGGTCATGTTTATCATCGACAGTTGTCAGTAGAAATTGCTTTATTACCATGAAACATTGCGACTTTTCGAAACAATATATTGGATACCGTCTGCTATTAGCGTACAGAGTTGTATTTATCATCAGCAATTCGCAACGGAAATTGCTTCATTGACACTACTAAAGTGTGATTCATTCACCTCACTGTCCAGGAAATTTGGGTCTTTAACGTACCCAACATCCATGGGCACGGAACCGACGGCTTTACGCCCCCTGGGAAGGGCGGAACGTGCAGATGACCTTGCTCAATCACAATGGCACAATCTCTGTTGATGTTACTGATGTACTTAAAAAGGGAGGAGAGGCGAAATCTGGGATTGAACCCAGTACCCTTGGGTCCAGAGGCCCACGTTTTTCGCCTGGACCACCATGGCTGAAAAATATCTTTTTACATTTCTGTTTTCCTACTGCTTTCCGCAAAATATGTCAAATATCGATTTATGTAGATGACGCCATATTATAATTTATTTACATTATAAAAACATTTGTTCACCTCTTGAGTTACTTCTATATTTAAGTAAGTTTAAGAAGTCTGGAAATGTGGAGTTTCTGGATAGATTTAGGGAGCTGAGACAAAAACTTAAGAGAGACATTTATCTTTCTCGAGTAAACTACTTTCAGAGGGTTGAAAGAGAGATTAGGTCTAATCCTAAAAAATTCTGGAACTGCTCTTTTCGACGCCATCAAAACTTTTCTATTGGGAATTCATCTAAGCTGACAGTTTTGCTTCTTATTTTGCCGGATGTTCTGGTTCCACCCCCACCTCATCGCCTACAGCCTCCTGTCTGGCTTCGGGTGACATCACAATGTTCTTTGTTGATGACTTTACAGATGACCAAATTATTAGAGCCGCTAAGAGAATTAAGGCTGACATGTCATGTGGACCTGATCTAGTTCCTGGTTTATGGTGCGCGACTGCTTATATGCTTTCCTGACTCCAATTAAGAAAATTTTTAAACTGATTCTTAGATCTGGAACATTCCCCGCGATTTGGAAGCTGTCACGGGTTTTCCCTGTCTTCAAAGCGGGGGATAGTGGTGATCCATCAAACTATCGACCAATAGCCATACTATGTGTCTTCTGTAAGATTTTAGAGGCCTGCCTTTTTCAGCAAATACTGTTTCACATCAAAAACAGACTCTCTATTTCTCAGCATGGTTTCATTCCAGGGAGATCGACTGTAACGAATTTAGTTGACGTTACACAGTTCATGGCGTCAGCTCTTGACCGCTCTTCACAGGTTGATGTTGTGTATACTGATCTATCTAAGGCCTTCGATTGTCTAAATCACTCTGTTCTGATTGACAGGATGAGGGCTATCGGATTCTCCGAGGGCTTGCTTGGCCTGTTCAGATCTTACCTGGATGGAAGGAGGCAATTTGTTGAGGTTGGGGGCTTCAAATCTAACACCTATCACGTAACTTCGGGAGTGCCGCAGGGTTCCATACTCGGTCCATTACGGTTTAATATATTTATCGACCCAGTATGCAGACAATATTAAGATTTTCGCAAATATTTTGAGTGCTGATGACTGTTTGCGGCTCCAGAACTGTCTTCAGACCCTTGATGAATGGTGTTGTCGGAGTGGTCTTTCTGTGAATGTTTCCAAGTGTTGTGTGATGTCCTTTACTCGAAATAAGCACGCAATCACTTTCGGGTACAATATAAGGGGGCTTCCACTGATCACCCCGGGATAGTTAAGGACCTTGGAATTGTTTTTGATGGTACTCTATCTTTTAAACCACACTATGAGCAGACTGTCAGTTCTGCTTACAAAACTCTAGGGTTTCTGATAAGAAACAGCAAAAATTTCTCACAGACTGACACCCTCATCCTGCTCTTTGGCTGTTTGGTTAGGTGCCGACTTGAATATGGCTCGGTTGTGTGGGCTCCCACTTATGAGATACATGTGGCAAGCCTGGAATCAGTGCAAAGGAAATGTCTAAAATTTCTTAGCTTTCGTGAGGATGGTCAATATCCGTCTATTGGTTTTCCTCAGGAAAGTTAACTTCTTTGCTTTAGTCTGCAGAGTCTGTCGATACGCAGGCAGTGCAGTTTTTATATAAACTGGTTAATTCTGTGTTCGACTGCCCTAGTCTGCTTCAGCAACTTAATTTCAATGTGCCTCGTATTGCAGCACGTTTTCCAGGCAAATTCTATCTCCCGACTGCTCGTACACGATTGCTGCGATCGTCTCCAATTTACCAGATGTGTAATGATTACTCTGTACTGCAGGACCGCCTAGATATCTTCTCATGTAACATATCAGAGATAAAAATGTTTCTCAAAGCGATCTAATTTGTGACTCTTTTTTTGTATTGTTAGCTTGATTATTGTTAGTTATTATGTTTTGTGTATTGGCCCATCCTTAATTTGGCTTTTAAGCTGTTGGATGGTGTATGAATAAATAAATAAATGAATATTTAAAATGACCCATGCTAATACTCATCTGGCAACAGTGCACATCGTCCAGCGTCCACTTCACGTTCCGATTTTACCCGAATTGTTTGTTTACTAGAGAGGTGTCTTCAACATAGGATTACCGTTTTGCTATTATATGTAGTGATAAATTATTTTTAAGAGCAGCGGTATAATCACATTTATAAGACCTTTCACTTGTTCATGTCCTATTAATTGAGACTTTTCAAAGGTACCACAATCACACTCATCACATTAAAAAGCTCTTTTTTCAGTATGCTTCAGCATTATATGGTGTGATAAAGAATTTTTATGGCCAGCACTAAAGTCATTTTGTTATATGTTTTAACATTATTATGTCTATATAAAGTATTCGGATGATCAGTATTAAAGTCACATTTACCATATTTATAAGGCCTGTCTTCGGTGTCTTGCTGTTGTGTGTCATGTTAAGGAAGACTTTACAACAGTACTATAATCACAGGGTTGATTTTTAGTATGTTTTGATATACAATGACTTGAAAAAGAACTATGAGAAGCAGTACTAAAGTGACACTGACTACATTTATAAGGCCTTTCTTTAGTGTGTCTTGCTGCTATGTGTTGTGTTAAGTTAGACTTTACAGCAGTACCATAATCACACTGACTACATTTATAAGGCCTCTCTTTAATGTGTCTTACTGTTATATGTCGTGTTAAGTCAGACTTTGCAGCAGTACCGTAATCACACTGACCACATTTAAATGGTCGATTTTTAGTATGTTTTGCCATTATATGTATTGATAAACAATACTGATAAGCAGTACTATAATCACACTGATCACATTTATAAGGCCTTTCTTCAGTGTGTCTTGCTGTTATGTGTCGTGTTAAGTTACCCTTTGTAATAGTACCATAATCACACTGACCACATTTAAATGGTCGATTTTTAGTATGTCTTGCCATTATATGTATTGATAAATAATGCTGACGAGCAGTATTATAATCACACTGACCACATTTATAAGGCCTTTCTTCAGTGTGTCTTGCTGTTATATGTCGTGCTAACTGAAACTTTCCAACACTACTAAAATCACACTGATCACATTTAATAACCTTCCTGTTGCTGTGTTTTGCCTTTATGTGCTTTTTTAAATGCAACTTGCTGATAGTACAAAAATCACACTGACCACATTTAGAAGGCCTTCTGTTGGTATGTTTGAACGTTAAATGATTTGCTAAAGCATTCTTATGGGCAGTACTAAAATCACACTGATAACATTTAAAGGATTTTTCTCGGGTGTGTTTTGACTTTATGTGCTGTAATAGGATGATTTTTTTGAAAGTAATGTAATCACATGTGTTGCAACTGTAACAAGTGTGTTTGTATTTTGTACCTACTTCATTTTTCACTAATACATAATTTCGATTAACAAAGTCATGATTACCGAGACCCATGCAACCATGGTCCATTATTTCCATTTTAAAATCTTCTATAAACATTTCACTTTTAATAAAAACATTTTCATTTTCTTCATCGTTTACCTGGCCACCTGTAACAGCCTGAAAACACTGAGTTGTGTCGTGGCTCACTTCATCAATAATCACCTCGCCTAGAAAGTCATGTTTTCGTTCATCCACACACTGTTCTTCGATCTCCTCCAGTTTAACAGTATTAGGCAGGTCTGCTGTGTTAGGCTTGTATTCTCGGTTTTGTTCCACAAATGTAATATTATCATGGAACTGCAAAGCATTGCTAGTTAATTCATTTTTCAACAAAGTTTGATCATCACTTTCTATTTTTATATGAAAAGTTTGGTTAGTTCCAGTATCCAGTGAATGTTCGACAAGTTTAGTATAATCATGACACAGCAAAGCATTGTGAGCAAATCCACTTTCCAAAGAGGTTTCACCAATACTTTCTACTTTCACATCGAAACTTTCATTAGCTTCAATTTTCAGAGGATATTTCACAACTTTGGCATAATCATGGAATAGCAAGGCATTATGAAGCGACTCATTTTCAAAGAATGTTTTATCATCACTTTTTAATTCTCTGTGAAAATCTTGATCTCCTTCAATTTTCAGGAAGTCCTCCAACTCTTCCTTGCACTCATGGAACATTGCTGGCTCGGTTTTTATATTAATATCATCAGCAACTCTTTCAGTGAACTCATGAGCTACTGTATCACTGTAATAAATGATTTTTTATTCAATTTAATTCATACTTTTGATTTTATATTTTATACATAGACTTTCTGTAATTATGTCATTGATTTTATATTTTGTACAGCTTGTCAAAATCATGGGAGTGACGGGCGACAGAGTGACAGGTCTTGTCAACAGAAATGGCAGATTGTCAAAAGTTCGAAAAGTTTTTCCGCCAATAATAGAGGGTACTAGCTGTCATATTTAATTAGAAAGTCACTGAACTGTAAAACACGGCGCCTTAATCAGACTTTTCAAATTATTACGTTCACAGACATTATAATAAGATGTCCTTTATACAACTGCTTTTAGTGAATTTTTATTTTTAAAAAATCACTATTAGAGATGTATCGATGGTGAGACTGCACAAATTTTTTCAAATGTGCGCGAACTAGCACCCCTATAACCCATATCCAGGGTCAGTTTCAATTTATATATGTATATATATATATATATATATATATATATATATATATATATATATATATATATATACATATATATATATATATATATATATATATATATATATATATATATATATATATATATATATATATATATATATATATATATATATATATATATATATATATATCTGAAACCGACCTCGGATTTGGGTTCCAGGGGTCCCAAATAGCACTCATTTGAAGAAATTTTTTCAAAATTCAAAAGTCAGGATCTCCTCAATAGTGAATTTTTTTAAAGAAAATTCACTAAAAGAGGAATTTCACCTAGTGCTAATATCTTGCACTAACTGATGCTCGGGTAAATTTAGCTCTTTTTGAATCGCCAGTAGTTTTTTTTTTGAATTTCAACAACACATCATGAGGGCTTACAGCCTAAATACTATCGTACCGTGGGTGTTGACAAGGAGGAAAGAGGCAGCTTGTTAATTCTGGACTTGAAGGTTTGGAGGTTCGGAGGAGAGGGAAAAAACATGTGCCGGCAAGGAATTCCACAACTTGGAAGGGAAGTCCTCTGGACAAAAGAGCGGGCATAACAAGATGTTCTATGTCTGGTGACCTGGACAGTAAAAGGGTACATTCGCTCTGTTCCCCTGGTAGATCTGTTGGGGGCAGCAGGTGGGGGAACTATGGAGGAAAGCTCCTCTGAGCAGTGCTCGTGCAGATATCTATAAAAGAGAGAGAGGTCACCAACGGCACGTCGGCAGCCTTTGGGTGAGGGTAGGGTCACCGATGAGACGTATACCTCTCTTTTCAATGGAGTCCAGGATAGCGAGTGTAGAAGCGGCAGCGGCACCCCAGATGTGGGAGCAGTATTCGAGGTTTGGCCTTATTTGTGAAGTATATAAGGTATAGAGATTAGCTGGTGAAAAGTATTTGCGAGCCCGGAAGAGGAAACCTAATTTCTTAGCAGCCGCTTCTGCAATTGATGTGACATGTTGGTGCCAACTAAGATTTTGATTAACAGAAATGCCAAGAGAAAAGGACTCATTACTTTGAATAACTTGGTTGTTCATTGTGATGGGTCTAGGGCTGGTGTATCTCTTGTGAGAAAGAAAGCAAGACTTAGTTTTGGTGGGGTTGAATTGTACAAGATTTCTACTTCCCCAGTCTAATATTTTTTGGATATCCACGGAGACAGAACCCTCTCTGAGTCTGCGATCCTCATCTAATTGGGCTAAAGAGGCAGGCTTAGAATATTGTATATTTGAATGGAGGGTGCTGTCGTCCGCGTAGCTGTGAACTGGGTTGGATGTGCTCGAGAGGAGGTCATTGATGTGGAGAAGAAACAAAGTAGGGGCTAAAGCTAAACTTTGAGGAACTCCTGCATTGATTTGATACAGTTTAGAGGAATGGCCATCCACAACAACAGATATGCTCCTGTTGGAGAGGAAATTTGCTATCCAGGTACAGAGTTTTGGTGGTAGGCCATAGGCCGGGAGTTTATTAAGCAGCGCTGCGTGCCAGACCTGGTCGAATGCTTTGGATATGTCTAGAGCAACAATCTGGGATTCACCGTGTTGTTCCATAGACTTGTTCCAAGAATCCATACTGCGTGTCGTGGATTAGACTGTGTTTTTCAAGAAATTTTAGCAATTCGGTGTTTATATACTTTTCCATAACTTTAGAGGCGACTGAAAGGACAGAAATAGGCCTGTAGTTGCTGGGAAGCGCTTTGGATCGTTTCTTGGGGATGGGTTGTACTCGAGCAGTTTTCCAGTTACTAGGGAATATGCCTTTATTATAAGATATCTGAAACAGACGAGTCAGGACAGGAGCAAGCTCTGGTGCGCATTTTTTGAGAACAATTGCTGGGATCTCGTCAAGGTCAGAGGCTTTCCTGGTATTAAGAGAAGAGAGCATCTTTCGTACCTTTTTAGTTTTGAAAATAATATCCGTCATTTTATGCGCGACATTGGGGACTGTTGGTGGTTGAACATTTGGAGGTGGGTTGAGAGTAGAATTGCCAGCGAACAACGAAGCAAAAAGTTCAGCCTTGCCCAGGGCGGTAGAAACAATTTCATCCCCTGAGACTAAGAGGTGGGAACGTGCTTTTGCAGAAATTATTCCCAATAGATTTAGCAAGAGTCCAGAAGGGTTTGCCGCCGTTGGAGCTTAAGAGGACTTTGTTTTTGATGTGGTTATTAAACGAGTTTTTTGCCTCAGAAAGAATGCGGACATAGCGGTTTCTTGCGTCGTTAAATGCTTGACGATTTTCTTGACTGGGATTGTATAGAAGCGTTTTGTGAGCTTTGACCTTTTCAAGTCTGGCCTTGTCACAGGATTTTTCTTGAGCTAAACCTGAGTGATTGAAGTGCGTCACAAGTCGTCTTCCAGTAGCAATCATTGTTATCACTTCAGCCTGGACTTTGAGCAACTTATTTATAGCTCTTTGAAAGGTATGTATGAAACATCGAGCAGAATCGTACTCAGCCAAACAAACACCCTTCACCGTATTAGCGCCACTATCATGAATGAGTAAATGTATTTTAGTGTGCTCAATATCCCAGCGGTTCGTGACAATGTTAAGCTCCTTTGCTATATTTTCTCCTGTGTGTGAACCTGAGAAAGGTCTCATTGCCAGAACTCCGTGTTCTAGTTTAAATTCAGGTGATATCCAATGAGCTGTGAAGGTCATTGTTGTGTAAGCAAGTCCATATGTCAGAAGTCACTGAAATAGCGAAAGCACTCGAAATGTTATGTTTGATTTTCTCGTAAATTCTGTCATATATGTCAGGAATGATTTTTTGGGTAATATCAGTCCGGCTTGGCAATTTATAGCGGGGTAAAGCTTTTAAGAGTCTGGTGAATCCGGTTATTTCTACTATGGATAATGGCTCGTTGTGTAGTGCAATCGTTGTGTAGTGCAATCATTTTCATGAGTTGTTTCTTTATTACTTTCATTTATATTTTCCACTCCGTAAGATATATAGGAAACAATCAAAGGGCCGTGAGTGGGTTACTTCTGAGGTCAGAGCCTCTAGTTCAAGACTGAGAGACTTATTTTTATTGAGAAGTGTTTCTCCTCAGGCGGATAATTCTTACAGGGCTGCTCATAGAAAAGTTGTAAGATGTACTAAAAGGAATTTCTACCAACATAGGATTCTGGCTTCTGATAATCCGACTAAAGCCGCATGGCATCTGATTTCGGAACTAAATGGCAAGCAGGTCAATGAACATAACAATATTGTAATACGACACGAAGAGAGGCTAGTTACCGATCCACGGGAAATCGCTAACTTATTCAATTCGTTCTCTGTAGAAGCACCTAAAAATATTATTAAAAACATTCCTAAGGACTTACCTCCTTTAAACGTTTCGACAAAACCCAATAACAAAACAATGTATTTACTGCCTTTTAGTGAAGACGAGTTGTATATTTTGTTAATAAAAAAAATAAAAAACAAGTCTTCGTGCGGTCGAGACGAAATTCCACCTTTTTTAGTTAAGAAAGTTTTAAGACATATTATAAAGCCTCTTACCTGCTTGGTAAATCTTTCATTTGAGTCGGGTATCTTTCCTAGTGGCCTAAAGGTTGGTAAGGGCTTTCCTTTAATAAAAAAGAATGATCCAACTAATTTGAACAACTATCGGCTGATTACATTATCTATGACTTTTTCAAAGGTATTTGAATATAGCTATCTAAATCGCTTGGAACAATTTTTGCAGTCGTGTGGTATATTGTCTGCCTGTCAGCATGGCTTTAGAGAGGGCCACTCCACTACAACGGCTCTCATTGACTTCTATCAGGGTTTAGTCACTTGTTTGGAGGCTGGTGAGTGCCCTGTTGGGATTTTTTGTGATCTCAGCAGGGCCTTCGATTGTGTTAACCATAGGATACTGTGTGACAGGCTTTATTGTTATGGTTTGAGAGGTAATGCGCTTGGCTGGATTGACTCTTACCTGACGAACAGAGAACAGTATACTGAGATAAAGTTCAAGACATCAGAACGAATAAGTAGGGTATGTTCTGAGCGTGTTGTTGTTCCTACTGGTGTGCCTCAGGGCTCAGTACTGGGCCCTATTCTTTTTACCCTTTACGTCAATGAGCTTGACAAAGTATCTCCTGATGCGCATTTTACTCTGTATGCGGATGATACGTCTCTAATCGTTTCTGAAAAGACAGATGATGCTTTGAATAATAAATGTCATCACGTTTTTAATAACTTAAGGAGTTGGTTCTCTCGGTGTCTAATATATTTTAATTCTTCGAAGACAGAGATGGTGAGATTTCATCCGCGTCAGAGGGAAGTTGATATACTTAGTGTGGGAGTTGACAATACTTATCTAACGTGTGTCAATAACTACAAGTTCCTTGGAGTACACGTTGATGAACATCTCAACTGGAAGTTGCACTGTACGACATTGGTTTCAAGGCTGGCATCTCTTAATTTTTTATTTATAAATATAAGAAATGTTTTGACTGAAAAGCAACTAATATCTTTATACTACAGTCATATTGATTCTAGACTGAGGTACGGTATATGTCTGTGGGGTAATTCTACCTTGCTGCATGATGTCTTTATCGCTCAAAAAATAATAATACGCTCTATTTTCAACATAGGACAGATGACGTCATGCCGGGCCTACTTTTCTAGTCATAAAATTTTAACTGTGACATGTTTATATATTTTAGAGTTGTGTATATATGTTTTTAATAATGGTGATAAATTTAAACTAAACAGCGATGTTCATACCTTCAGTACCAGACAGGCTTGTAACTTTTATGTTCCGTATGCTAGAACTAAGATGATAAAAGACTCTCCAAACTGTATTGGATTGAAAATATTTAATCATCTTCCCAATGATTTAAAAAATATCCAAAATATTAAGGTGTTTAAAAGCCAAGTTTCTTATTTTCTATCAGACCACTGTTTTTATACGTTAAATGAATATTTTAATGTTGTGAAAAATTAATTATTGTAAAAGGCTGACAAATCCAATGTAGCTTGTATGCTGTCAAAATGGATAATAAAGGTAATATTATTATTATTTCGGCTACTAAATAATGGTACTTTCTGGCTTTAGCGTCATTCACGTCCCAGAGCAATTTCCTTTTGAAAGATTATGTCATAGTCAATTGCGTTTTTGCTACTGAAGACAAACTTGTCTCCGAAATGTTGTTACCTCCTTCAAAGAAAAACTAGTAACCAGAACCGTGGTATATATGATTGACCTCAGGTGGATATAGTTCTGCTCAATGGTGAGGTCACAATTGCTTATAACACCCTACCCTAAAATAGCTATATATCAGATTATCAGCAATTTATTAAGATTAGCAGCAATTTTTAGAAGATTGACAGATCTGGATATAGTTTGATACTCACGTTCTCTTACTTTGTTTGCTTCGCACTGCCCAGAGTCCTATATTTGTGGGCTCTCCAGACTAGTGCCAGGTTACATTGAAATTTAGATATCTAGATAATAGTTAGTAAGAAATAATTGTTTGCGCCGACGTCAAAAGAAAGTAGATACTAGGGAGGAATTTCTCTTCAATTAAACAGACATGTTAATATAACAAAATATATAAATTTATTCATATAAATTAAATTTGGAATAGCAAACAAAATGAAATAAAAATGGCTGGTAAATCTCAGATAAACATTAATTGCACACAAATAACAATCAGATAAATAGCAAGAATTTCAAGAGCAAGAAATTATTACTTTACATACATGTGCCAAAACAATAAGATAAAAATAGTTGCATATTACCTAAATGTTACTGTTAATTACTTAGGGTACCGCTCAAAAAAATAAAATCTGTGGACGCAGCAAGTGCGTTATGGTAGCGAATTTTCTTTAAACTATTTTTAATAGCAAATGTCTCTCATTGATGAAAGCAGGCATCAAACTCTGTTGCCTATATAGTAGAAACAATGCACCAAAGTTCATTGAAATAAATTTATTGTTTGAAAATATATAAACATTTTTCAAAAGTCTAGATGCAGCAAATGTGTTATGGAAGTGAATTTCCATAAAAATGTTTTTAATAGCAAATGCGAGCAGGCATCAATCTGATTACCGGTATAGCCTATGTAGTAGAAACAATGTACTATATTTTATCAAAATTACTTATGGTTTGAAAATATACAAAAAATACCGAAAATAAACTTAAATGTTGGTTTTCTATCCAACAAAGCTTACGTTAATAGCAAATTGAGTTATTGAAATTTGAAGGACTTAATGAAAATTCGGTAAATTTGAAGATTAGCTCCCGAACGCTTTTCAACAAATTGTTTTCAGAAACATTACTAGGACGCCATCTGGATGCACAAACCACAAGAAAAATTTCTTGTTCACACCCTCCAAGGAAGTTATGGGACTGAGAGTGGATAGGGGTGCTGTGCGGGGTAGGCAGGGTTTAAGGGGGATATGACTTCAAGATGTGAAAAAGACAGCTTTCAAGCCCGCTTTATTCGAATTTTCTGCTCATATTTCTTTTTTACTACCTGCTTCGCTCAGCACCCCTACTCACTCCTGGTCCCGTAACTTCCCTGGGGAGGTGTGAACAAGAAATTTTTCTTGGGGTTTGTGGATCCATGGGGGGTGGGGGGTGGTTGGTGATCAGGTTCCTGAAAACAGTTTTTTGAAAAACGTTCGGGAGTAAACTGCAAATTTACCGAAAATTCGCTACCAAAAGGCACTTACTGCGTCCAGATTTTTTCTTAGAAACGCATCATATTTCGAAAAAAATGCAAAAATGCATTAACGATTTGTTCTACGAAAATTAGCTAACAAAAAATTATACACCCCTACTCACTCCTGGTCCCGTAACTTCCTTGGGGAGTGTGAACAAGAAATTTTCCTTGGGGTTTGTGGATCCAGGGGAGTGGGGGCTCAGGCAGGTTTCTGAAAACAGTTTTTTTGAAAAGCGTTCTGGAGCTAAACTTTAAATTTACCGAAAATTCGCTACCAAAACACACTTACTGCATTCAGATTTTTTTCTTACAAACGCATCATATTTCGACAAAAAATGTAAAAATGCATTAACGAATTTGTTCTATGAAATTTAGCTAAAAAAAGTTATGCATCCCTACTCACTCCTGGTCACGTAATTTCCTTGGGGGGGTGAAAACATGCAATTTTTCTTGGGGTTTGTGGATTCAGGGGGGCCCTAGGCAGGTTTTTGAAATCAGTTTTTTGAAAAGAGTTCGGGAGCTAAACTGCAAATTTACCGAAAATTCGCTACCAAAACGCACTTACTGCGTCCAGTTTTTTTCTTACAAACGCATCATATTTCGATAAAAAATGCAAAAATGCATTAACTACAAAAATTAGCTAAAAAAATTATGCACCCCTACTCACTCCTGGTCCCGTAACTTCCTTGGGGAGTGTGAACAAGAAATTTTTCTTGGAGTTTGTGGATCCCGGGGGGGGGGCTAGGCAGGTTTCTGAAAAGAGTGTTTTGAAAAGCGTTCGGGAGCTAAACTGCAAATTTACCGAAAATTCGCTACCAAAACGCACTTACTGCGTTTAGATCTTTTTCTTACAAACGCATCATATTTCGATAAAAAATTCAAAAATGCATTTACGAATTTGTTCTAAGAAAGTTAGCTAAAAAAAAATATACACCCCTACTCACTCCTGGTCCCGTAACTTCCTTGGGGAGTGTAAACAAGAAATGTTTTGGGGGAATAGGGGTGCTGTGCGAGGTAGGCAGGGTTTAAGGGGGATATGGCTTCAAGATGTGAAAAAGACAGCTTTCAAGCCCGTTTTATTCGCATTTTCTGCCCATATTTCCTTTTTACTACCACCCCGCCCAGCGTCCCTATTCACTCCTGGTCCCGTAACTTCCTTGGGGAGTGTGAATAAGAAATTTTTCTTGGGTTTTGTGGATCCAGGGGGGGACTAGGCAGGTTTCTGAAAACAGTTTTTTGAAAAGCGTTCGAGAGCTAATCTGCAAATTTACCGAAAATTCGTTACCAAAACGCACTTACTGCGTCCAGATTTTTTTCTTATAAACGCATCATATTTCGATAAAAAATGCAAAAATGCAGAAACAAATTTGTTCTACGATAATTAGCTTAAAAAAAATATAGACCGTTAAACCATAAACTTCACTAAACCTACAAATAAATATCCAAAAAGCCACCAAACTTAACTAAACTGACAGCCAAAGCATCAGAGAAAGGGTCTATTTGAAATGGATATTCTGTAAATATTTTAGTAAAATGAAGGTCAATGACGGTTGAATTTGAAACTTAAGGGTTCGCAGAACACTCTTCTTGCAACATTTTCTTTTCACAAACGGTATTTGTTTCACATTCTTTGCCTAAACATTGCCAATTTTGACGTTTAAAATTGCGAGTTTGACGTTTTGAGGAAAACTCCAAAATTTGTTGCTTAAACGGCCCATAATTTCTTTGTCTTTAAAGCTAGAGACCTAAATTTTCACTCTTTATAATACAAACACGCGTACCAAATTTGGTTGCCCTCACTTTGTTATTTCCGGAGATATGAATTTTTTTATAAAGAAAATACAAAATTTTCCGGGAATACCTGGTCCGATTTTCCTGGCTAACGAACTTATCCAAGCCACTTGCAAAAGGAAGGTACTCCGCAAATTTCATCAAGATCGGTCCATTATTTTTTGAGTTATCGGTCGGATATATATATATATATATATATATATATATATATATATATATATATATATATATATATATATATATATAAACACAGATCTCCCCATAAGCGAATTTTTTTAAAAAAAATTCGCTAATAAACACAAGTGATTAGGTAAATCACTTGACGTTTGTCAATCAATTGCTGGGTTTTCTAGAGAATTAACTGGCCAGTTCTTTGAGTGAGGTTCCAAAAAAGAATATATGATCCTACGTGAAATTTCTACATTAATTATGAAAAATAAGAGATGTTAAAGTGAATGTATAGGTAAGATATTTTACAGACAACATTTGCTAATTACAATTAAAAAAATAATAATAAAAACTATGTGTTTAAATTTACAAAATTGACAAAATCTTAGAGATTAAACAGGAAATTTATAAGTATGTTGACAGCACCTCCCTGACATTGTTTAAACTCAAACTTGATTACGTGATTTTGAAAATTCGGGTTATTAAAAATTTAGATGTTAGATTTCGTCATAAAAATTCTGCTGATTCAGAGAAAAGATTTGTTTAGACTCACCAGTCTTCCGGTACTAAGTTACCTGATGACCCTGTGAAGATGCTTTCCAGGTGGGATCAATCATGAGTGCCTGACACAGATTCCAGACTCCAATAAGAGCGGAAAACTGGGGAAAACGACTGGGACTTCCCATCAGAGATTGTTGGGCCGGTGGATGTATTGCTCCAGTACTACAAGACCATTTTGCACCTATGTCGATGTTCTGAATTCGCTTGATGGAAACTTTGCGAATCGCAATTAAAACGTGATTTTGCTTAAGTAAAATTCACTATCAATTGACTTAAGGTTCGATAATAACCAGGAAGTCTTTCTGATTAAGGCAAGAAATCAACAGGTCGGAGCTAGGAACCACAACTTAACTCCCGTTTTTAGGCTGAATACTATGTTTATTTAAACTCGAAAATCGTTTAAATTACTTTAAATAATCACTGACAATATAATTAGATAGTACAGATTATGGATGTTAATTGCACTTGTTGATATTAAATCCATACGTAAACATTTAATATAACTTTATTACTTCACTAACTGAATAAACTATATGATACATTTAACTATAATACACTTTATAACAATTACAACAGTACACGAGTACATAGCGGATAACTGATCGAGCGTGAAGGACGTGTGTTGTTTGTAGCGGTTGGTAGAGAGCAGAGAGAGCGAGAGATCGCCTGGTGTCTCTTATATCCGTAGTTCTTGACAGCTGGCTGTCGCATAACGTAACGCAACGTTTAACTGTCAAGAGTATTTATGCAGAAACATAGAGTAGTGTTGACGGAAACACTGCGGTCGGAACCACCGCCACACAGATGACAGAAAGAATATTATAACCCCGTTTTTAAGATAATTTAATAGCCACCGAAAACTGACGGTGTTCACTCTATGAAGACTCAGCAGAGAGTCCCCGATAATGTCTCGGGTTCTGCAAATTGTTAGTCGCTGCACGCAAAAATTCTTACTGTGACGGTTGGTGGCTGTGCGCGAGCTCTTTCTAGCCTCCATTCTTCGAATGAGATAAAACGAGACCTCCAATTGGTGGTGAAATCACGATGTCGCACATCCCGTGTTCACAGTTGAAGGTTTTTGCCGCCAATTCTCTGCAACGTTTTCAACGGTCTTTCTCGGGTGAGATCACCGGAAAATTACAGATAAATAATATTTTAAATGCTTATTTCGTTCCTGGAAATATTTGTTCAGTAATAATGCTAGGTAGTTTATCATGGCAAACATATATTGAATTTTAACGTACAAATTAGAAATGCAGTAAAGGGATTTACGGTACTTAAAGATTTAGCGACTTTTCATGAAAATAATTTTGAAATTAAAACATGAATTGCCTCACAGATATTGTATTGTCGGCTATTAATTAAGTCTCTCACGGGTTTATTTTGAATAATTAAAGCAGTAACGAAACGTAATCGTTACAATGGCTGAATGAATTGTAGTAGGCACGACATCAGCATTATCTATATTCAGTGCACGGAATTCATCTGGATGTTTTGATTTTATGTGATTTTTCATGGCAGAGGTACCTAGAAAAAAATATATTATAAATAAGATACCATCGAAAAAAACTCTGCTATAAATAAACTTTAAAGAAATGTAAATGTGCCTAACGAATAGATAGATAATCAACAAGTTACAATTAAAAAAAAGAGGAAAAAAGTGACTTCATGGCTTTCATAATCAATCAATACCTATTGTAAAAAAAAACCTGAAAACTCTGAAACAAATTAATTACGTTACGAAACTTGCAAGGTACTTCACTCGATAAAAAAAGAATTGCAATTAGATACATACTTGCTTTTTCCCCTTCGCCGACACGAGAAATTTTAACACTGCATTCGTTGTTCGCCGGAAATTCTACTCTCAACCCACCTCCAAATGTTCAACCACCAACAGTCCCCAATGTCGCGCATAAAATGACTGATATCATTTTCAAAACTAGAAAGGTACGAAAGATGCTCTCTTCTCTTAATACCAGGAAAGCCTCTGGCCTTGACGAGATCCCAGCATTTGTTCTCAAAAAATGCACACCAGAACTTGCTCCTGTCCTGACTCGTCTGTTTCAGATATCTTACAATGAAGGCATATTCCCTAGTAACTGGAAAACTGCTCGAGTACAACCCATCCCCAAAAAAGGATCCAAAGCGCTTCCTAGCAACTACAGGCCTATTTCTCTCCTTTCAGTCATCTCTAAAATGATGGAAAAGTATATAAACACCGAACTACTAAAATTCCTTGAAAAACACAGTCTAATCCACGACAGGCAGTATGGATTCCGTCAGCGCAGATCGACTGCCGACCTCCTTTCCTTTGTCACCCATTCTTGGAACAAGTCTATGGAACAACACGGTGAATCCCAGATTGTTGCTCTAGACATATCCAAAGCATTCGACCAGGTCTGGCACGCAGCGCTGCTTAATAAACTTCCGGCCTATGGTCCACCACCAAAACTTTGTACCTGGACAGCAAATATCCTCTCCAACAGGAGCATATCTGTTGTTGTGGATGGCCATTCCTCTAAACTGTATCCAATTAATGCAGGAGTTCCTCAAGGTTCAGCTTTAGCCCCTACTTTGTTTCTTCTCCACATCAATGACCTCCTCTCTAGCACATCCAACCCAGTTCACAGTTACGCGGACGACAGCACCAGTTACGCGGACGACAGCACCCTCCACTCAAATATACAATATTCTAAGCCTGTCTCTTTAGCCCAATTAGATGAGGATCGCAGACTCATGGAGGGTTCTGTCTCCGTGGACCTCCAAAAAATATTAGACTGGGGAAGTAGAAATCTTGTACAATTCAACCCCACCAAAACTAAGTCTTGCTTTCTTTCTCACAAGAGATACAGCAGTCCTAGACCCATCACAATGAACAACCAAGTTATTCAAAGTAATGAGTCCTTCTCTCTTGTTGGCATTTCTGTGGATCGAAATCTTAATTGGCACCAACATGTTACATCAATTGCAGAAGCGGCTGCTAAGAAACTGGGTTTCCTCTTCCGGGCTCGCAAATACTTTTCACCAACTAATCTCTATACCTTATACGCTTCACAAATAAGGCCAAACCTCGAATACTGCTCCCACATCTGGGGTGCAGCTGCCGCTTCTACACTCGCTATCCTGGACTCCATTCAAAAGAGAGCTATACGTCTCATCGGTGACCCTACCCTCACCCGAAGGCTTCCATCCCTTGCCCACCGACGTGCCGTTGGTGACCTCTCTCTCTCTTTTATAGATATCTGCACGGGCACTGCTCAGAGGAGCTTTCCTCCATAATTCCCCCACCTGCTGCCCCCAGCAGATCTACCAGGGGAACAGAGCGAATGCACCCTTTTAATGTCCAGGTCACCAGACATAGAACATCTTGTTATGCCCGCTCTTTTGTCCCGAGGACTTCCAAGTTGTGGAATTCCTTGCCGGCACATGTTTTTCCTTCTCCTCCGAACCTCCAAACCCTGCAAGTCCAGAATTAACAAGCTGCCTTTTTCCTCCTTGTCAACACCCACGGTACGATAGTATTTAGGCTGTAAGCCCTCGTGGTGTGTTGTTGACATAAAAAAAAATAATAATAAAAAAAATAAACGAACAGCAAACTTATTATCACTGTTTATATCAAAATATTGCCATAAAGGCGATTTTTTCTTCACCGATGTCATTTCTCGTCGTTAAATCTTTTTAGAATTATAAAAATACTTCAGATAACAAGAGCAAAAATAAAATAATAACCTCAAACGATCACGCACGTGTCTGCACTGCAATCAATACAATAAGTCAATGAAAGAAACAATTGTTAAGTTCGCTTATCAACGAAAAGACCTGAATTGGACCGAGTCCACCCGATTGTTCGCACGCCGCCTACGCAAACGTGCTTCGTTTGATGCACCAAACGGCAACGTTCCGCAGGGTATTCGGCGGCTGTTAAGTAGCGGAGGATAATTAGGGAATAACTTGTCGAACTAGGCGAATTTGGACATAGTAACGATGTAATAAACTTTAATAAATAACTAAACTTTAACAATGCTTACAACTAATTTAACCGAATGAATTTTAAAGCCGAAATCTTTACATACTGAATCTTAATTGAAAAGTATCTGATATTAGTCACTACATTTTCGAAGTAAACATCTGTACTTCTCTCTACATAATTAAAATCACAAATCTCTTAATGTTTATCAACAACACTACTTATAACATACAGACTTGGATAGGGATGGCAACGATATATCGATATTTTGTAAATATCGATATATTACTTAAATATATCGATATATTTTAATCGATATTTTACTAACGATTTATATCGGAAACTCGAAAACCTTATATCATATCAATAAAATAACGCTAACGCTCGTGTACACGCGACGCTAGTCGAATGTCGAACCGAAGTAACCCAGGACCCAGACTTCTGACCAATCACATGTAGGTTGTAGGTAGGTGTGGTAGTTTCAATAGCGCGGTAGGCATAAACAAACCAAATCAAAAATAAAACATTCAGTTGTCTTCACTCGCTGTCTCATAGAGTAACTAATATGGTTACTCTATGCTCTCTCTCTCTTCACTTCACTCTTCTTTTTACTTATTTATTATTCTGGTTGTCCGTTGTTGTGAGTGAGTGAATATTTCGTTGTGTGAAACGTTTCAAATTCAGTTTTGTTGAAAACATATCCATAATACAAAATGCCATATTTTGATCCATTTTACAAAAATATCAAGGCAAGAAACTCGATGCAATATATGTTCAAAAATATTAAAGACGTCAGGAAATACAACTTGCTTTTTCATTTAATGTACTTTCTTTCATTTATGTAACACATTTTCAGAACAATTCTTTTAAAATGGTTATTTTGACAACTTTTATGTTATTGAAATTGTCTGAAGTTTCAGGTAAGTACATGTTGCCTTATCCCAACAGCACTTTGTCTGCACCCCGCATCGCAGCGGGTATCAATTTTGTTAGTCATACAATTTTTGTTCATTAATTATTAATATATATCGATATATTAAAAATATCGATATTATTCATTCGATATATCGAATGTATCGATATCGTATTTCGATATATCATATGATTCGATATATCGATATATGTTTTTAGTTTGCCATCCCTAGACTTGGAGAATACTTCTCTAGCTTCACTGTTGGTTTTTAGTTTGTAGCATGTATTCTAAGATACCCCCTAAAGAATGTTTACCTCTATTAGAAAACGTTTTAATAGAAAAGAACGTAAATGTCATAAAAAGACAAGAAATAATGAATCTTTTTAATGAATGTATAAAACAAAACTATTTTAAATTTAATAATAAAATTTATATGCAAAATGAAGGTCTGCCTATGGGTAGTCCGTTGTCACCTTTATTAGCCAACATATTTATGGAAAACTTAGAAAACCAAATTTTAACATCAGAACTTTCACATAATATTGTCTTTTGGTACAGATACGTAGATGATATTTTAACATGTTTTCAAGGTAGTCATACAGAATTAAATGAATTTTTGAATTTTATTAATAGCTTTCACACAAATATTAAGTTTACTTTAGAAGAAGAAGCTAACAGTTGTATAAATTTTTTAGACTTAACAATTAGAAAGTTAGAAAATAATTCATTTGACTTTTCAATATATAGGAAACCAACTTACACTGACACAACCATACCATACGATTCATGTCACCCTTTTTCACAAAAGCTGTCAGCCTATCATTCTATGATACATCGTGCATTTTCAATACCTATGTCACAAAACAATTTAGAAAAAGAAATTTCAATAATTAAGCAAACAGCATTTAATAATTGCTACTCTGTTAAAATAATAGATAAAATGATAGAGAGAAAAGAATACAAATTAGCGATTAATTTAATTTATCCAAATATTAGAGACAAAGAAGACAACAGATACGTTTCGATAACTTATTTTGGAACCATTTCAGAAAACATTTCAAAAATTTTAAACTCTTGTACAAATACAAAGGTAGCTTTTAAATCTTACAACACGACGCGTGATTTGTTATTTAACGCGAAAGAAAAATCTTGTTTCCTGACAAAAGCTGGAGTTTATAAATTAGCTTGTACACATTGTAACGCAATCTACATAGGTCAAACTTCTAGAAATTTTAACACCCGATACAAAGAACAGATTTCTGCATTTAGAAATAACCACGCTGACAAATCTACATTTGCAAAACATATTATTGATACCGAACATAGACCTACAATAAATAACCGCATAGAACCACTACATTTTTATGATGACAAACGTAAACTAGACTTTTTTGAAGCTTTAGAAGTCAAAAGGCACACACACGACAATAACTACCTTGTTTTAAACGAGCAAACTGATTTAATGAATTCCCCTTTCTTGGATATTCTTCTTTCTAATTAAATATGTCAAAGAAAATAAATTTAACTATTATTTCAAAAAAGTTGTAATAAAATAATGAGTTGATGTATGTCGATATTTTCGTTGTATAGAGACTACTTTTATACTGTTATTGTTTAGTTATTTTATTGTTGTAACTGTTATCATAGTTATTATAAGCTAGTTCTAGTTTTTATGTTAAATATTGACATACATCACATAGACATTTTGAAAACCTCATCTGTCATCTGTGTTTCATTTTATTTTCAATTTGAAAAAATTTTTTGATCAAAACATATCATAACCTAGCAACAGATATTTATTTGTAGTTGTCATGATTTCATACTAATTCAATTTTAATCTGTCTGAAAATGCTGTGAAGCAGCGAAACTATAGTCACAGAAGCATTGAAGAACATCCTAGAACTTCCATAATTCGAAGGGCCACTTGCTCCAGTTAGCTCACGCGCTGGCTACGTCCTTCACCACTAAAAACCAACAGTGAAGCTAGAGAAGTATTCTCCAAGTCTGTATGCAGTATGGACAAGTTTCACCAAGTAAGGGCAACAACAATCAATGAACTACTTATAACCTTGCTTTGGTCTACATAATACATAATTGCAGACCTCAGAAGTCAGCATTTCTTGTACTGTACGCTGCAATTTCAACTTGTTTATTATTTAAATAAATATGTTATATTATTTCAATGCCAAAGTTATTGATACATCTGTGACCTACTACTACATGAAATATTACATTAATTGTTGTAGCGAATTTTCCTACAACTACATTTTTAATTATAAATTGAATGATATTAACAAATATATTTTCATGATTGGAAATGCGCTTTTATATAGCTTTCTGTTCTATGAACATACTGCCGAGTCGAAAGGAATGACGACTCTTTGTATAGCTCTGACCTGAATGTTTAATTTACCTTGACCTAAGTTTGGCACTAACTATAATAATTGAAAGAATATTAATTTGTATACTACCCTAGGATGATAATTGAAATAATAATAATTGAAGTAATATTAATATGTAGACAACCCTAGGTATGCTAATAGAAATACTAATAATTAAAATAATATAAATATGTATACAACTTTAGGATGATAATCGGAATAATAATAATTAAAATAATATCAATGTGTATACAACCCTAGGATGATAATAAAAGTAATAACATTTTAAATGATCTAATAATATATGCCCATTTTGTCTCGAGGATACAGTCTTGGGAGATGGATATTCTGCCATACTGCTTACCATAACTTCTTCCATCTGGCCTTTACATGTGATTGTAATTCTAGATTCTCGAGGGTTGATGAACATCCATGAGTTTCTAGTGTAAAGTTGCTTCCAGATTGTCGACTTGACTTTCTGGTGATGGATTGGACATGTAATTTTGTCTTCCCTCTGGCATATCTCATCTATTCTGCAGTTGTGGTTGCTCTCCATGCTTCTTACCATGGCTGGGGAACACACATATAGCTTCTTGGAGCTTGGGATGCTGCTATTTTGAACTAACAATTGTTAGTTCATTGTCTGTTATCTCTGTCCTTGTGACGTAACTGAACAGATGATTTGAAGAATTGATTCTGCTTTGCTTGCAGAGCTCTTCAAACTCCACAAAATCCAGCCTCGCCGACCCTAAGTCGATTTTGAGTGTTTTTTTCTTCTAAACTCGCCTTGATTGACTACGCAGCGGCCATTCTTTGGTTGATACCATGTGCCCTGCGTGTACCTTCTTCTTAAACTTCCATTTATTATGTATTGGTGCCTTTTGTGGACGCTTGTGTCCTTGATTCTTTTGAATTTGACCCTGTATAGGTGCTTTATTTGGAACTGACCTTATTTTGGTACTTTCCTGGACGCTTCTGTCCGGATTTGACCCTGTATAGGTGCTTTATTTGGAACTGACCTTATTTTGGTACTTCCCTGGACGCTTCTCTCCTGATTTGACCCTGTATAGGTGCTTTATTTGGAACTGACCTTATTTTGGTACATTCCTGGACACGTCTGTCTTGATTTGACCCTGTATAGGTGCTTTATTTGGACGCGTATGTCATTGATTGCTTTTACCTAAAATAAAAAGGTATTTGGAGACTTGGGTTAAAGGATGTTTGATAAGAATATTTTGATTTTTAGTGAGCACTGTATTTCCAATGGCACTGGTTACTTTTTCGTCGAAGGACCATGATCTTCAACTGTTGGCTTCAAAGAACCATGTTAAGGAGCGGAGGATAATTAGGGAATGAATAACTTGTCGAACTAGGCGAATTTGGACATAGTAACGATGTAATAAACTTTAATAAATAAACTAAACTTTAACAATGCTTACAACTAATTTAACCGAATTAATTTTAAAGCCGAAATCTTTACATACTGAATCTTAATAGAAAAGTCTCTGATATTAGTCACTACATTTTCGAAACAAACGTCTGTACTTCTCTCTACACAATTAAAATCAAAAGTCTCTTAATGTTTATCAACAACACTACTTATAACCTTGCTTTGGTCTACATAATAATAATTGCAGACCTCAGCAGTCAACATTCCTTGTACTGTACGCTGCAATTTCAACTTGTTTATTATTTAGATAAATATGTAATAGTTTCTCAATGCCAATGTTATTGATACATCTGTGACCTACTACTACATGAAATATTACATTAATTGTTGTAACGAATTTTCCTATAACTCCATTTTTAATTATAAATTGAATGATATTAACAAATATATTTTCACGATTGGAAATGCGCTTTTATATAGCTTTCTGTTCTATGAACAGCGGCTGAATATCAGGCTATAAGGTTGGATGAATATCCAGTATCTGACTAAACTGCTATCCATTTCATCTCTAATTTAAAGTGTCAGAACTTTGTACTAAAGGTCTGAAAAATTTAAGCTTTAATTAACTTTTTATTTTCTCAGTTATAACATAATTATTTTTTAAGTAGGTGAATAATAACAAAAGTATCAGAAAAAGCCAGTACAAAATATTTATTTGAAACTACACAATATTGACTTATTAAATTTTAAATCATCTCAATAATTAGCAGGTTTCTGCCTGGAAAATAAAGACATCACACCAGTTTGTAATCATAATACTTCTTGTTCTTCTTACCTCCTACTTAATTTGACTGAGGTCTGAGCTTTGTCACATTTCCTGGTCATTATTTTGTAAGGTTAACTCAAACCTCAAACTTAAAAGTGTGTAATTCTAAAATTAGTTATTAGTTGTGTTTACGTTTTCAAAAATTCGAATTTATGTTATATAATGTAGGGTTCGTGTTTTGCATGTCCACGATGTTGAATTAGGATTTTTACGTTTCCATCCACTGCCAAGATCACTGTCATGAATTAAGAAATAAGATGACATGCGAAACGTATCGGGGCTGAGAACTGAGAACTAATAAGTGAACAGGGGCAGACGTCAGCTGCAGGCGAGAAGTACAATGGCATTTCTATGGCACTGGATCACCATCTGTTCTTAATAACCACTTATCATAAAGGCCTGTTAAAATAAGAGTCACAGGTTTCTTATCTCCCTTTTGCTACACACTTTAATACATTTAAAATGCATTAACTAGCTCAAACATTATTTCATGATTAACAAAACTTGCCAGATGCCACAGGATGCACGGTAGCAAATAAGATCTTCAAAATTTCATGTGTATGTCCTACAGCCACCATTTTAAAGGGGTTTGACAACTTGTTGGATCACCTAATTCTACATACAGACTTGGAGACTACTTCTTTGGCTTCACTGTTGGTTTTTGTTGGTGAAGGACGTAGCCACCATGTAAGCTAACTGGAGCAAATGGCCCTTACGAATTCTAGATGTTCTTCAACGTTTCTGTGACTATAGTTTCGCTGCTTGACAGCATTCTCAGACAGATTAAAATTAAATTAGTACGAAATCATGACAACTACAAATAAAGATCTGTTGCTATGTTATGATATAATGTTTTGATCAAAAAATTTTATCAAATTGAAAATAAAATGAAACACAGATGACAGATGAGGCTTTCAAAATGTCTATGTGATGTATGTCAATATTTAAGATAAAAACTAGACCTAGCCTATAATAACTATGATAACAGTTACAACAATAAAATAACTAAACAATAGCAGTATAAAAGTAGTCTCTATACAATGAAAATTTCGACATACATCAACTCATTATCTTATTACAACTTTTTTGAAAGAATAGTTACATTTATTTTCTTTGACTTATTTCATGAGAAAGAATAATAATAAAACAAGGTAGCTATTGTCGTGTGTGTGCTTTTTGACTTCTAAAGCTTCAAAAAAGTCTAGTTTACGTTTGTCATTATAAAAATGTAGTGGTTGTATGCGGTTATTTACTGTAGGTCTATGTTCGGTATCAATAATATGTTTTACAAATGTAGATTTGTCAGCGTGGTTATTTCTAAATGCAGAAATATGTTCTTTGTATCGAGTGTTAAAATTTCTAGAAGTTTGACTTATGTAGATTGCGTTACAATGTGTACAAGCTAATTTATAAACTCCAGCTTTTGTCAGGAAACAAGATTTTTCTTTAGCGTTAAATAGTAAATCACGTGTCGTGTTGTAAAATTTAAAAGCTACTTTTGTATTTGTACAGGTATTTAAAATTTTTGTAATGTTTTCTGAAATGGTTCCAAAATAAGTTATCGAAACATATCTGTTGTCTTCTTTGGATAAATTAAATTAATTGCTAATGTGTATTCTTTTCTCTCGATCATTTTATCTATTATTTTAACAGAGTAGCCATTATTAAATGCCGTTTGCTTAATTAGTGAAATTTCTTTTTTCTTTTTTTTTGACAAATCTACATTCGCAAAACATATTATTGATACCGAACATAGACCTACAGTAAATAACCGCATACAACCACAACATTTTTATAATGACAAACGTAAACTAGACTTTTTTTAAGCTTTAGAAGTCAAAAAGCACACACACGACAATAACTACCTTGTTTTAAACGAGCAAACTGATTTAATGAATTCCCCTTTCTTGGATATTCTTCTTTCTAATTAAATATGTCAAAGAAAATAAATTTGACTATTCTTTCAAAAAAAGTTGTAATAAGATAATGAGTTGATGTATGTCGATATTTTCGTTATATAGAGACTGCTTTTATACTGTTATTGTTTAGTTATTTTATTGTTGTAACTGTTATCATAGTTATCATAGGCTAGTTCTATTTTTATGTTAAATATTGACATACATCACATAGACATTTTGAAAACCTCATCTGTCATCTGTGTTTCATTTTATTTTCAATTTGAAAAAATTTTTTGATCAAAACATATCATAACCTAGCAACAGATATTTATTTGTAGTTGTCATGATTTCATACTAATTCAATTTTAATCTGTCTGAAAATGCTGTGAAGCAGCGAAACTATAGTCACAGAAGCATTGAAGAACATCCTAGAACTTCCATAATTCGAAGGGCCACTTGCTCCAGTTAGCTCACGCGCTGGCTACGTCCTTCACCACTAAAAACCAACAGTGAAGCTAGAGAAGTATTCTCCAAGTCTGTATGCAGTATGGACAAGTTTCACCAAGTAAGGGCAACAACAATCAATGAACTACTTATAACCTTGCTTTGGTCTACATAATACATAATTGCAGACCTCAGAAGTCAGCATTTCTTGTACTGTACGCTGCAATTTCAACTTGTTTATTATTTAAATAAATATGTTATATTATTTCAATGCCAATGTTATTGATACATCTGTGACCTACTACTACATGAAATATTACATTAATTGTTGTAGCGAATTTTCCTACAACTACATTTTTAATTATAAATTGAATGATATTAACAAATATATTTTCATGATTGGAAATGCGCTTTTATATAGCTTTCTGTTCTATGAACATACTGCCGAGTCGAAAGGAATGACGACTCTTTGTATAGCTCTGACCTGAATGTTTAATTTACCTTGACCTAAGTTTGGCACTAACTATAATAATTGAAAGAATATTAATTTGTATACTACCCTAGGATGATAATTGAAATAATAATAATTGAAGTAATATTAATATGTAGACAACCCTAGGTATGCTAATAGAAATACTAATAATTAAAATAATATAAATATGTATACAACTTTAGGATGATAATCGGAATAATAATAATTAAAATAATATCAATGTGTATACAACCCTAGGATGATAATAAAAGTAATAACATTTTAAATGATCTAATAATATATGCCCATTTTGTCTCGAGGATACAGTCTTGGGAGATGGATATTCTGCCATACTGCTTACCATAACTTCTTCCATCTGGCCTTTACATGTGATTGTAATTCTAGATTCTCGAGGGTTGATGAACATCCATGAGTTTCTAGTGTAAAGTTGCTTCCAGATTGTCGACTTGACTTTCTGGTGATGGATTGGACATGTAATTTTGTCTTCCCTCTGGCATATCTCATCTATTCTGCAGTTGTGGTTGCTCTCCATGCTTCTTACCATGGCTGGGGAACACACATATAGCTTCTTGGAGCTTGGGATGCTGCTATTTTGAACTAACAATTGTTAGTTCATTGTCTGTTATCTCTGTCCTTGTGACGTAACTGAACAGATGATTTGAAGAATTGATTCTGCTTTGCTTGCAGAGCTCTTCAAACTCCACAAAATCCAGCCTCGCCGACCCTAAGTCGATTTTGAGTGTTTTTTTCTTCTAAACTCGCCTTGATTGACTACGCAGCGGCCATTCTTTGGTTGATACCATGTGCCCTGCGTGTACCTTCTTCTTAAACTTCCATTTATTATGTATTGGTGCCTTTTGTGGACGCTTGTGTCCTTGATTCTTTTGAATTTGACCCTGTATAGGTGCTTTATTTGGAACTGACCTTATTTTGGTACTTTCCTGGACGCTTCTGTCCGGATTTGACCGTGTATAGGTGCTTTATTTGGAACTGACCTTATTTTGGTACTTCCCTGGACGCTTCTCTCCTGATTTGACCCTGTATAGGTGCTTTATTTGGAACTGACCTTATTTTGGTACATTCCTGGACACGTCTGTCTTGATTTGACCCTGTATAGGTGCTTTATTTGGACGCGTATGTCATTGATTGCTTTTACCTAAAATAAAAAGGTATTTGGAGACTTGGGTTAAAGGATGTTTGATAAGAATATTTTGATTTTTAGTGAGCACTGTATTTCCAATGGCACTGGTTACTTTTTCGTCGAAGGACCATGATCTTCAACTGTTGGCTTCAAAGAACCATGTTAAGGAGCGGAGGATAATTAGGGAATGAATAACTTGTCGAACTAGGCGAATTTGGACATAGTAACGATGTAATAAACTTTAATAAATAAACTAAACTTTAACAATGCTTACAACTAATTTAACCGAATTAATTTTAAAGCCGAAATCTTTACATACTGAATCTTAATAGAAAAGTCTCTGATATTAGTCACTACATTTTCGAAACAAACGTCTGTACTTCTCTCTACACAATTAAAATCAAAAGTCTCTTAATGTTTATCAACAACACTACTTATAACCTTGCTTTGGTCTACATAATAATAATTGCAGACCTCAGCAGTCAACATTCCTTGTACTGTACACTGTACGCTGCAATTTCAACTTGTTTATTATTTAGATAAATATGTAATAGTTTCTCAATGCCAATGTTATTGATACATCTGTGACCTACTACTACATGAAATATTACATTAATTGTTGTAACGAATTTTCCTATAACTCCATTTTTAATTATAAATTGAATGATATTAACAAATATATTTTCACGATTGGAAATGCGCTTTTATATAGCTTTCTGTTCTATGAACAGCGGCTGAATATCAGGCTATAAGGTTGGATGAATATCCAGTATCTGACTAAACTGCTATCCATTTCATCTCTAATTTAAAGTGTCAGAACTTTGTACTAAAGGTCTGAAAAATTTAAGCTTTAATTAACTTTTTATTTTCTCAGTTATAACATAATTATTTTTTAAGTAGGTGAATAATAACAAAAGTATCAGAAAAAGCCAGTACAAAATATTTATTTGAAACTACACAATATTGACTTATTAAATTTTAAATCATCTCAATAATTAGCAGGTTTCTGCCTGGAAAATAAAGACATCACACCAGTTTGTAATCATAATACTTCTTGTTCTTCTTACCTCCTACTTAATTTGACTGAGGTCTGAGCTTTGTCACATTTCCTGGTCATTATTTTGTACGGTTAACTCAAACCTCAAACTTAAAAGTGTGTAATTTTAAAATTAGTTGTTAGTTGTGTTTACGTTTTCAAAAATTCGAATTTATGTTATATAATGTAGGGTTCGTGTTTTGTATGTCCACGGTGTAGAATTAGGATTGTTACGTTTCCATCGACCGCCAAGATCACTGTCATGAATTAAGAAATAAGATGACATGCGAAACGTATCGGGGCTGAGAACTGAGAACTAATAAGTGAACAGGGGCAGACGTCAGCTGCAGGCGAGAAGTACAATGGCATTTCTATGGCACTGGATCACCATCTGTTCTTAATAACCACTTATCATAAAGGCCTGTTAAAATAAGAGTCACAGGTTTCTTATCTCCCTTTTGCTACACACTTTAATACATTTAAAGTGCATTAACTAGCACAAACATTATTTCATGATTAACAAAACTTGCCAGATGCCACAGGATGCACGGTAGCAAATAAGATCTTCAAAATTTCATGTGTATGTCCTACAGCCACCATTTTAAATGGGTTTGACAGCTTGTTGGATCACCTAATTCTGTTGAGAGATAGTCATATTTCTAAGGCTTTTATTTGGTGTGTTTTGCTGTTATGTGTTGTATTATAAAACTTTCCAACAGTACTATAATCACATTGACCACATTTAAATGGTCGTTTTCTTAGTACGTTTTGCCATTATATGTAGTGATAAATTATTTTTAAGACCAGTGGTATAATCACATTTATAAGACCTTTTACTTGTTCATGTCCTATTAATTGAGACTTTTCAAAGGTACCACAATCACACTCATCACATTAAAAAGCTCTTTTACCAGTATGCTTCAGCATTATATGTTGTGATAAAGAATTTTTATGGCCAGCACTAAAGTCATTTTCTTATATGTTTTAACATTATTATGTCTTGATAAAGTATTTGGATGAGCACTATTAAAGTCACATTTACCACATTTATAAGGTCTGTCTTCAGTGTCTTGATGTTGTGTGTCGTGTTAAGGAACACCTTCTAACAGTACTATAATCACACTGACCACATTTATAAGGCCTTTCTTCAGTGTGTCTTGCTGTTACATGTCATGTTAAGGAAGACTTTACAACAGTACTATAATGACACGGTCGATTTTTGGTATGTTTTGATATACAATGTCTTGAAAAAGAACGATGAGAAGCAGTACTAAAGTGACACTGACTACATTTATAAGGCCTTTCTTCAGTGTGTCTTGCCGCTATGTGTCGTGTTAAGTCAGACTTTGCAGCAGTACTATAATCACACTGGCCACATTTAAATGGTAGATGTTTAGTATGTTTTGATATACAATGTCTTGAAAAAGAACGATGAGAAGCAGTACTAAAGTGACACTGACTACATTTATAACGCCTTTCTTCAGTGTGTCTTGCCTCTATGTGTCGTGTTAAGTCAGTCTTTGCAGCAGTACTATAATCACACTGGCCACATTTAAATGGTAGATTTTTAGTATGTTTTGCCATTATATGTATTGATAAACATTGCCGATGAGCAGTACTATAATCACACTGACCACATTTATAAGGCCTTTCTTCAGTGTGTCTTACTGTTATGTGTCGTGTTAAGTTACACTTTGCAACAGTACCATAATCACACTGACCACATTTATAAGGTCGATTTTGAGTATGTTTTGCCATTATATGTATTGATAAACATTGCTGATGAGCAGTACTATAATCACACTGATCACATTTAAATGGTCGATTTTGAGTATGTTTTGCCATTATATGTATTGATAAACATTGCCGATGAGCAGTACTATAATCACACTGACCACATTTATAAGGCCTTTCTTCAGTGTGTCTTGCTGTTATATGTCGTGTTAAGTTACACTTTGCAGCAGTACCATAATCACACTGACCACATTTAAATGGTCGATTTTGAGTATGTTTTGCCATTATATGTATTGATAAACATTGCCGATGAGCAGTATTATAATCACCCTGATCACATTTATAAGGCCTTTCTTCAGTGTGTCTTGCTGTTACATGTCGTGCTAACTGAAACTTTCCAACACTACTAAAATCACACTGATCACATTTAATAGCCTTCCTGTCGCTGTGTTTTGCCTTTATGTGATTTTTTAAATTCAACTTGCTGATAGTACAAAAATCACACTGACCACATTTAGAAGGTCTTCTGTTGGTATGCTTGGACATTAAATGATCTGCTGAACAATTCTTATGGGCAGTACTAAAATCACACTGATAACATTTAAAGGGTTTTTCTCGGGTGTGTTTTGACTTTATGTGCTGTAATAAGATTGCTTTTGTGGAAGTCCTGTAATCACATGTGTTACAACTGTAACAATTGTGTACAGTGTGTTTGGATTTTGTACCTACTTCATTTTTCGCTAATACATTATTTAGATCAACAAAGTCATGATTACCGAGACCCATGCAGCCATGGTCCACTATTTCCATTTTAAAATCTTCTATAAACATTTCACTTTTAATAAAAACATTTTCTTCATCGTTTACCTGTCCACCTGTAACAGCCTGAAAACGCTGAGTTGTGTCGTGGCTCACTTCCTCAATAATCACCTCACCTAGAAAGTCATGTTTTTGTTCATCTAAATACTGTTCTTCGATATTCTCCAGTTTGACAGTATTAGGCAAATCTGCTGTGTTAGGCTTGTATTCTCGGTTTTGGTCCACAATTGTAATATTACCATGGAACTGCAAAGCATTGCTAGTTAATTTTTTTTTCAACAAAGTTTGACCATCACTTTCTATTTTTATATAAAACGTTTGGCAAGCTTCAGTTTCCAGCGAATGCTCGACAGGTTTGGTATTATCATGAAACAGCAAAGCATTGTGAGCAAATTCACTTTTCAAGGAGGTTTCACCAATACTTTCAACTTTCACATCAGAACTTTCAGTAGGTTCACTTTTCACAGGATGTTTTACAACTTTGGCATAATCATGGAATAGCAAGGCATTATGAAGCGACTCATTTTCAAATGTTTTATCATCACTTTTGAATTCTTCTTGATCTCCTTCGATTTTCAGGAACTCCTCCAATTCATCATTGTACTCAGGGAACATTGCTGGCTCGGTTTTAATATCATCAGCAACTGTTTCAGTGAACTCGTGAGCTACTTTATCACTGTAATAAATGAGATTTTCAATTTAATTCTTACTTTGATTTTATAATATTTTATACATAGACTTTCTGGTATTATGTCATTGATTTTATATTTCATACAGCTTGTCAAAATCATGGGAGTGACGGGTGACAGAGTGACAGGTCTTGTCAACAGAAATGGCAGATTGTCAGAAGCTTTGACTATATATCAGAGGTAGATAGTCAAAGGTGAGAAGTTTGAAAAGTTTTTTCCGCGAATAATAGAGGGTACCAGCTGTCACATTTAATTAAAATACATATCACTGAACTGTAAAACAGGGCGCCTTAATTAGACTTTTCAAATTATTACGTTAACAGAGAACATCGAGTAACCATATTAGTTACTCTATGAGAGAGTAAGAGAAGACAACTTAATTTTTATTTTTGATTCTGTTTCTTTATGCCTACCGCGCTATTGGAACCACCGCACCTACCTACAACCTACATGTGTTTGGTCTGGAGACCAGCGTTGGGAATTTACGGGAAAATTAGCTTTGTTGACATTTGACGCGTCAACAACGTAAACAACGTCAGCAATGTAAAGAACGTAAACAACCCAATATTTATATAAGAGGATGAGTTTCTGCCAGAATCATGTGGCATCTCGTCCGTCATGTGTCATCCATCTGTCACTCTCAGCGTTTTCGTTCTGTGGTTTTATTATCCTTCAATGTGCGTTTTTAGCATTTAATAATGAGCTGGCGATTTGTTCATTCTAAAACGCCAAAAATATAGAATATTTTAACCTTTATCTTTGTTTTTAAGTTAATAGCAGTAACTGGCAATAATGTCTAAAGGTGGACGGCCTCTTGGTAATATTTTCAACAATTTGAAATTCCAACTTGTGAAAGATAATAGAAGCTACTCAGCCCATTGCAAAATATGCTGTAAAATATTGAAAAACACATCACAAAATAGATTACGTGCACATAGGTATATAAGCTATTCATTCCCTAAGGTATATGATTTTTTATATCTTATATAATGTTTTAGGAACATTTGCCACGACCGTGATAGTGATGGGATGGTCTCTAATCAGATTGAGTACGTCGAACTGGACGAAACTTTGGAAGATGCAAGTTTGCCAGCAATCGATGACGATTCTTCTTTCGATGGCGAAGTTACACCTATTGTTATGAATTCAGATATGGACGAAGTTTTTTCACTTTCCAATACTAGCACCAGCACACCCAAACGGAGAAAATGTGACAATAATGTGTTAACAAAGTTTATTGACAAGCTGAAAGATGGTGATTTACAAACTTTAAATGAGAAATTAACCAAATTTATTGTTGCTTGCAATGTACCGTTTCATGTAGTGGAATCAGTGTTTTTCAAGGACTTTATAAAAGCATTGAGACCTGCATATCACCCAAAAATACCATGTCGAAAAACATTATCTACATCTCTTTTAGATAATATATATGAAAAATGTTTACATAAGACGAAAGATATAATGAGCAGTAATTCAGTTTTACTGATAGATGGATGGAAAAACTCCTCCAACAATTCAAAGTTAGTTGTAACTATGCTGCATAATGCAGACGGCACTCAAGCTTTCCTTGAAGCTTTCGACTTGACAGGTGAATCCGAGACTTCAGAAAAATTGTGTGAAATTGTTAATGAAGCAATCACGATTGCAAAAACTAATTACAACACGAATATATATGCAATGGTCAGTGACAATGCAAGCAACATGGTGAGACTAGGAACTTTACTCCAACATAAGATTTGGCATAGTACTTGTAGTTCGCATACGGCAAATTTACTAGCAAAAGACATTCTAGATAAAGAACTTACTGAGAATGTCAGTATTGTTCTAAAAGAGTTCAAACAAGCAGATTTTGAAAAAATGTTGGTGGATAAGGGAGGCTCCAGAATAAGGCTGCCATGTGAAACAAGATGGTGCAGCTATCGAGATTCCTATAGATGTTTCTTGAATAATCTTACGTATATGAAACTCATTGCCGTGGAAACTAAGAAAAAATTGAAATCAAATGTATATCGTTTGCTTTTCAATGAAGAATTCGTTTCTCAGGTAGAAGAATGTTTACTATACTTCGATCCTGTATGTAAACTAATTAATGCATGTTAAAGTTCCAACACATCGATGGCAGATGCAGTGAGCATGTGGCTACAATTGGATATTCCAAGATTCAAAGATGCCCTAGAAAAACGTAGAGGTATGGCCATGCATGTGATGGCACTCACAGCTTATTATCTACATCCAGGATATGATAATGCTATACTTGACAAGGATAACAGAAAGAGCATCAACCATTTCCTTTTGAAACATCTAGACGCCCAAGGACTTGAAGAATTTGATAGCTTCGTTATAAAGTCTGCTATTTTCTCAGAGTTATTCAGGAAAAATATCTCAAAACCACTTGTTTTCTGGCGGTTAGCAAGCCATGACTGCCCAAATCTATCTGAACTAGCTTTAAAACTTTTAAACATACCTGCTTCTTCTGCACAATTGGAAAGGCTGTTTTCAACATGGGGCTTCGTTCATAACTGCAATAGAAATCGTCTTTCCTTTGAGAGGTCAAAAAAATTATCCTATCTGTATTATTCTTATCGGCTGAATCAACTTGAAGATGGGACTGATTCCGATGAAGATTGTGAAAATCAATAAAATTTCTGTGCCACATCCAACAAGAAATATTTTCTTTTTTTTGTGTACATATCAGTTTGGTTTGCAGCACAAATTTAATAGTGAGTGGAACGATGGGTCAGCCTGACACATACTAAATCACATTCATCACACAAATTCATTCTATTCTAATTAAACCACAGACAGATATTTTCTTATTTGTAATGATACTAATAGAATTTAAGTGTTATTTTTAGAAGTGGATTCTTGTTCTGAACTGTTTATTGAATTATGATTATGTTTTTGTCTTATATTTTCAATATTGTAATTTTTTTGTAAGTTTTTGTGAATAAACTTTATACTAAAGATTCCATAGAATTTTGATACAGTTTAAGAATTTTTCTTATAACATCAACAGTGAAAACAAATACTCATTTCAAGGCAATACATAAGTCTTTGAAACAACTGAAAAATCAATTTATATCATTCAATATGTAAGTATATTGAATGTTGTAAATTGCAAGCAGGAGCTTGAAAATGAATAAATCATTTTCAGTAGTATGTGACTAGATACGGTAGTGATACTCACTTATCTTAGGAAGTTAAATTGAGTAATACATTATCTATGTTAGGGAGTTAAATAGACTGATACATTAAAATCAATTCTCAATTAAGAAAAAGTCTGGGAAGGAGATTTGTGCTTTTTGAATATTTTCCTCAATTTGCACCACCATTGGGGAAAAATCCACATGCAAAAAGTCAAAAAGAACAAAACTTCTCTGCCATTTTCACACTTCACTGGGAATTGATTTTAATATATCAGTCAATTTAACTCCCTAACATAGATTTGTATCATCAACGTATTTACTCTGGAGGGGGAGTTAGCCTTTTTCGGCCTTACTCTCCGCAACACTAAATATTGTAGCTTTTATGGGCACTAGTAAACAACACAAACCCTAATTGTTAATGAAATGACATTAATTTTAGTCTTCACTACATCCGTTTTTTTGAATTATTGGTGGTAGATCTATTCGAAGAACAGAGCATATGCATCATTTTACTGAACAGCTCACCAGGTGTAGAATGTCTCGCTATGCCTGTTCCTTTATCATGAGGGCCTCTAAACTGTAGAATTCCGTACAGACATATGTTTTGTCTTCTCTACCAAACTTTCAAGTCCCGAATTGACAAGCTACCTCTTTCCTCACTATCGACATACATGGTACGTTAGTAACTAGGCTTGTAAGCCTTCGTGGTCTCGCTTCAATAAAATCCTGATTTGACTTATGTTTGTACATTTATCAATTTTCATACTGGGTGTAGAGACCAGCCTTCTTGCAAGCATTTCGAGCTTTGTTACTATGAATCATATCCTACCTATAAAATTAGATAATCAAATTTTTTATGACCTATTAGATACAAATTCAGCTCAGAATAAAGTGTTATTTAATTTTTGAACAACTAGGTACGGATTAATTCGCATGTAGATAGTTATTGTACACGGGCAAGTTAAGCAGGCAATCAATGAACGAATAAAAGTATTCCAACAGTAATGACTAGTAAAAATAGACAAGATTTAGGTTAGCTTAGAGTTTTTATGTTTGTCATCCGATCCAGAAAATACGTAGGTACATATTACTATTTACAATGCTTCAGCAGTTGAGTTTATTATTTATTATATATTGAATTTTTCATTCAATTTACATTTTGTCAAGGTGTCCATAGTCCATATTTGTTGTTGTTGACACTATTCTGAGTTTTCTGTTGACATTCTTAATGTCAACAACTGATTGTGTCAACAACGTCAAATTTTACGCGTAAACAACACGTAAACAATGAGACAGTTGTTGACGGTCCCAACGCTGCTGCTGGAGACTGGGTCCTGTGTAGTGATGGGAAAAACAGTTATTTTCTGAAGCCGTTAACGTTATTTAATAATAACCGTTGAAAATAACGGCTTCAGTTAATTTTAAACTGGATAATCGATCGATAGTATCCTACATTCCCAAAGCTGTGAGCGAGAGCGAGCAGACTAGTATAAATGCATTGTATTTTTACCCCGTTATTTCACGTAGTGTATAAATCTCAAATTTTGTCGATATGAAAAGGAAACAAAGGGTTAAGAAATTATAATAAGCGTGTCGTAAATATTTTGCCACTCTGAAGTGAAACTTTTAGAAATCAGAAAGGAGTCTTCTATAAGAATTTACTTAGATGTTTTAGGAATTATAAACTAGTCATTTCTCACAAATTTATTTTATCAGGGTCTTTACGTAAATGTCAATGCCACAGCAAGAATCAATAAATATCATTATTTATCACGCCTTGGGACGTTAGACGTTAGAACTTTTATTGCTACACAGGGAGTGATTCTAAAAACTCCATAACATAACGCAGCTAATAAAATTTCGGTAAAGAAACAGTATAAAAAATTGAGTTTGAGTTTAAAAAAAAAATTGGAAGATATATAGTATTAATTGTTTATTTACTTATTTTAATATTCGTTCTTTTAAAATTAGTTTCAAAAATTTCAAAGGGCTGTAACTTGGAGGAGAAGGGGTTTTAAGAAAAACTTAATAAAAAGACACCCCTTATTTTTCGCCAAAGAATCACCCTGTAAAATTTTTCGCATCAATTTGGAAACACCTGTATATATATCAGACATTTATTAATACAACTAAAATATATTTTCTTGGATACCTAAGTCAACATGACTTGTTTGTATCCTTTACAGCTAACTCCACACAATCGCCAGTACATTAATTTAAACCACTTAATATCCACAATTTATAGTTTTTTCTTTTCCCTCTTTTTTTTTGTGCCCCTATCTAACCAGATGTGCTTCGATCCTCAAAAGATGAGAGATGCAACTTTAAACCAAAACAATGTCTTAGTGTTAACCTCAGTAGGGGAATCAACAGCATATCCTACACTCAATATAGTTCACTTTGTCAACCCTTAGTCTCCCTTTTTCATATCTTTCTTCTGCATATATGATATCCATACAACCAACACCTCTATACCACCCACAACCAAAATGTTCATACACATCATAGTACTCACCCACCCATTTCTCCACCCATGCATATTATATTTACACACACATATGCACACAGACACGCACTCACGACAGCACACTCCCACACAGCACACACTTACTTTCCCTGCACCTTGTCCAGGCAACACATCCACTCCACTTTCTCCATACCACTCAACTATCATACTGCTCTCTACTTTAACATTGCTTTCAGTTCGACCTGTTTCAAAATAACAAAGCTAAAAATTTCTTTTTTAAATTTAGATTTAGACAAAATCCTCAAACTTGCTGGTAATTGATTATATAACTTTGGACCCCAAAATAAAACCGATATTTTATAAACGCTCCTATTTACCGGTGGAATAGTCAAGTTTTCACCTATTCTACAACTTGTGCCATATGTGTGGTCCACCACATTTATTGCCCGAAAATGATGATGCATATGTTTTAGTACATTTAATATAAACATTCCTCTTATATCGAGTAGTTTAATATAGTCGTTACTATAAAGAAAGTTCGTACTAGACCTAGAATCCCTATGAAGAATGACTCTCAATATACTATTTTGAGTAACTTGAAGCGCAGCTAATGCATTTTCATAGCACGCACCCCAGAAAATAATACCATACCCCACAAAAGACTCCACGAGAGACTTGTAAACCAGTAATAGGTTTTCTGTTGTTAAAATATTTCGCATATAAATATATATATATATATATATATATATATATATATATATATATATATATATATATATATAATATATATATATATATATATATATATATATATATATATATATATATATATATATATATATATATATATATATATATATATATATATATATTCATTTAATTTTTTATATTGAAATGTAGGTATATAGATATTAAAAAATGTTGTATCATTATATTTTTTTAATCAATTTGATAACTATTATCAGACAAACGAAAATGACGTGTTAACTGTTTTCTTAGGTAATGTATATAAATTTAAATAAATAAGTACTTTAATTTCACGTGAAATAACCCTATTTTGCGTTGTATATAGTGAAAGTAATAACACGTTTTTACAGAAATTCATCTTTTTACCCAACATTTTTGATTATTAAATATTTGGCTTTACATACTAGTGGGAAACTCAACTGTTTCAAAAATAACAGCTTCTCAGTTTAACAGAATAACTCTGTGTAGTAGTGTCGGTATGCCGTATCACCATCAACAACCGGTTAAAGTTAAAATTAAAATTAAACCGACCGTTTTATTGTACCGAAGATCGTACGTCCCTAAAGCTGTGAGCGAGAGCGAGCATTCCCAATCTCAAGGCTATTCATCCCGTTAAATGGTTAAATAGTAGTTGCTGATGCCGATGAAAACCGATGTTTATTCATCGAACCTAGTTGCAGTGGAAGTGGAACTGAAACAGACACGACTCCGAATTCTAGCTTAGTGTACAAAGCGTTATTTTTTAACCCGATAGTTTTATAAGTCGGTAACTGGTCGTTACCGTTACGTCTCGTTAGCCGTTAAAAAATAGCTGACAGTTAAATAACGACCCATCACTACTGTGCCTGTGTTAGTTCGGTTCAACGTTCGACCAGTGTCGTGTGTACACGTTATTTTATTGATATGATATAAGGTTTCCGATATATCGAAAATATTGTAGCGATATTTTTTTCGATATATGGCTAGTAAATTATCGATTAAAACATATCAATATATTTAAGCAATATATCGATATTTACAAAATATCGATATATCGTTGCCATCCCTACCAATTACCAATAGCAATAGCGTTCAGTTTTCAACATTGCAGTTTCCCGATCTAGAGGGCTTCATCTATGAAAATATTATAAATCAAAAGTGAGAAAATAGTTGAATAACACCATAAAATGCCCATCTCCTTTGATTACAATGATAAAGTAGCTCATAAGTTCAGTGAAACAGTTGCTGATGATATTAAAACCGAACCAGCAATGTTCCATTACAAGGAGGAATTGGAGGACTTCATTAAAATTGAAGGTGATCAAGGTTTTGAGAGAAAATTAAAAAGTGATGATGAAGGATTCTTTGAAAATGAATCGCTTCATAATGCCTTGCTATTCCATGATTATGCCAAAGTTGTGAAAATTGAAGCTATTGAAAGTTTTGATGTGAAAATAGAAAGTATTGGTGAAACTTTTTTGAAAAGTGAATTTGCTCACAATGCTTTGTTGTTTCATGATTATACTAAACTTGTCGAACATTCGCTGGAAACTGGAGCTAACCAAACTTCTCATATAAAAATAGAAAGTGATGGTCAAACTTTGTTGAAAAATAAATTAACTAGCAATGCTTTGCAGTTCCATGATAATATTACAATTGTGGAACAAAACCGAGAATATAAGCCTAACAGAGCAGACCTGCCCGATACTGTTAAACTGGAGAAGATCGAAGGACATTGTTTAGATGAACGAAAACATGACTTTGTAGGTGAGGTGAATATTGATGAAGTAAGTCATGATGCAACTCAGCATTTTCAGGCTGTTACAGGTGGACAGGTAAACGATGAAGAAAATGAAAATGTTTTTATTAAAAGTGAAATGTTTATAGAAGATTTTAAAATGGAAATATTGGACCAGGACTGCATGGGTCTCGGTAATGATGATTTTGTGGATATAAATAGTGACTTAGCGAAAAATGAAGTAGGTACAAAATCCAAACACACTGTACACAATTGTTACAGTTGTCACACATGTGATTACAGTACTTTCACAAAAAGCTTCTTATTACAGCACATAAAGTCAAAACACACCGGAGTAAAACCCTTTAAATGTGATCAGTGTGATTTTAGTACTAACTTTACCAGTTATTTATCAAGACATAATCTGTCAAATCATACTGCACAAAGACTTTTATTTAAATGTGAACAGTGTGACTTTGGTACTGCCCATAAGGATTCTTTATCAACACAGATTATGGTGAAACATACTAAAAATCGACCATTTAAATGTGATCAGTGTGATTTTAGTACTGCTGTCAAGTTTCAATTAGGTCGACATATTAGAGCAGTACACTTTGCAGAAAAGCCTTATAAATGTGGTCAGTGTGACTTTAGTACTGCTTATCAGAATTATTTACCAACACATATAATGGCAAAACATACTAAAAATCGACCATTTAAATGTGGTCAGTGTGATTTTAGTACTGTTACAAACCTTCACTTAGCACGACATATAACAGCAAGACACACTAAGAAAATGCCTTATAAATGTGGTCAGTGTGATTATAGTAGTGTTCGTAAGTTTCAGTTAACACGACATATAACAGCAAGACACACTGAAATGAGGCCTTATAAATGTGATCAGTGTGATTATAATAGTGTCGAAAAGATTGTGTTAACACGACACATAACGGCAAGACACACTGAAGAAAGGCCTTATAAATGTGGTCAGTGTGATTATAGCACTGCATATCAGCATTGTTTATCAATACATATAATGGCAAAACATACCAAAAGTCGACCATTTAAATGTGGTCAATGTGAATATAGTACTGCCGTAAAGTTTGTCTTAATACAACACATAAGAGCAAGACACACCGAAGAAAGACCTTATAAATGTGGTCAGTGTGATTATAGTAGTGTTGTAAAGTCTGCTTTATTACAACACATAACAGCAAGACACACTGAAGGAAGGCCTTATAAATGTAGTCAGTGTCACTTTAGTACTGCTCATCATAATTGTTTATCAACACATATAATGGCAAAACATACTAAAAATCGACCTTATAAATGTGGTCAGTGTGATTATGGTGCTGTTGCAAAGTATGCCTTAATACGACACTTAAGAGCAAGACACAGTGAAGAAAGGCCTTATAAATGTAGTCAGTGTGATTATAGTAGTTCTACAAAGTCTACGTTAACACGACACATAACAGCAAGACACACTGAAGAGAGGCCTTATAAATGTAGTCAGTGTGCTTTTGGCACTGTTGTAAAGTCTGTCTTAACACAACACATAACAGCAAGGCACACTGAAGAAAGGCCTTATAAATGTAGTCTGTGTCACTTTAGTACTGCTTATCAGGATTGTTTATCAAGACATATAATGGTAAAACATACTCAAAATCGACCTTATAGATGTGGTCAGTGTGGTTATCGCACTGCTCATCAGCGTTGTTTACCAATACATATAATGACAAAACATACTAAAAATCTGCCATTTAAATGTGAACAGTGTGATTATAGTGCTGCTGTAGAGTCTTCGTTAATGCGACACATAACAGGAAGACACTGAAGAAAGGCCTTATAAATGTGATCAGTGTGATTATAGTGCTGCTGTAAAGCCTTTGTTAATACGACACATAACGGTAAGACACTGAAGAAAGACCATATAAATGTGGTCAGTGTGATTATAGTACTGTTGTAAAGTCTTCCTTAACACGACACATAACAGCAAGACACTGAAGAAAGGCCTTATAAATGTGATCAGTGTGATTATAGTACTGCTGTAAAGCCTTTGTTAATACGACACTATAACGGTAAGACACTGAAGAAAGACCATATAAATGTGATCAGTGTGATTATAGTACTGCTGTAAAGCCTTTGTTAATACGACACATAACGGTAAGACACTGAAGAAAGACCATATAAATGTGATCAGTGTGATTATAGTACTGCTGTAAAGCCTTTGTTAATACGACACATAACGGTAAGACACTGAAGAAAGACCATATAAATGTGATCAGTGTGATTATAGTACTGCTGTAAAGCCTTTGTTAATACGACACATCACGGTAAGACACTGAAGAAAGACCATATAAATGTGATCAGTGTGATTATAGTACTGCTGTAAAGCCTTTGTTAATACGACACATAACGGTAAGACACTGAAGAAAGACCATATAAATGTGATCAGTGTGATTATAGTACTGCTGTAAAGCCTTTGTTAATACGACACATAACGGTAAGACACTGAAGAAAGACCATATAAATGTGATCAGTGTGATTATAGTACTGCTGTAAAGCCTTTGTTAATACGACACATCACGGTAAGACACTGAAGAAAGACCATATAAATGTGATCAGTGTGATTATAGTACTGCTGTAAAGCCTTTGTTAATACGACACATAACGGTAAGACACTGAAGAAAGACCATATAAATGTGATCAGTGTGATTATAGTACTGCTGTAAAGCCTTTGTTAATACGACACATCACGGTAAGACACTGAAGAAAGACCATATAAATGTGATCAGTGTGATTATAGTACTGCTGTAAAGCCTTTGTTAATACGACACATAACGGTAAGACACTGAAGAAAGACCATATAAATGTGATCAGTGTGATTATAGTACTGCTGTAAAGCCTTTGTTAATACGACACATAACGGTAAGACACTGAAGAAAGACCATATAAATGTGATCAGTGTGATTATAGTACTGCTGTAAAGCCTTTGTTAATACGACACATAACGGTAAGACACTGAAGAAAGACCATATAAATGTGATCAGTGTGATTATAGTACTGCTGTAAAGCCTTTGTTAATACGACACATAACGGTAAGACACTGAAGAAAGACCATATAAATGTGGTCAGTGTGATTATAGTACTGCTGTAGAGTCTTCGTTAATGCGACACATAACGGTAAGACACTGAAGAAAGACCATATAAATGTGGTCAGTGTGATTATAGTACTGCTGTAGAGTCTTCGTTAATGTGACACATAACAGTAAGACACTGAAGAAAGGCCTTATAAATGTGATCAGTGTGATTATAGTGCTGCTATAAAGTCTTCGTTAATACGACACATAACAGTAAGACACTGAAGAAAGGCCTTATAAATGTGTCAGTGTGATTATAGTGCTGCTGTAGAGTCTTCGTTAATGCGACACATAACAGTAAGACACTGAAGAAAGGCCTTATAAATGTGTCAGTGTGATTATAGTGCTGCTGTAAAGCCTTTGTTAATACGACACATAACGGTAAGACACTGAAGAAAGACCATATAAATGTGATCAGTGTGATTATAGTGCTGCTATAAAGTCTTCGTTAATACGACACATAACAGTAAGACACTGAAGAAAGGCCTTATAAATGTGATCAGTGTGATTATAGTGCTGCTGTAAAGCCTTTGTTAATACGACACATAACGGTAAGACACTGAAGAAAGACCATATAAATGTGATCAGTGTGATTATAGTGCTGCTATAAAGTCTTCGTTAATACGACACATAACAGTAAGACACTGAAGAAAGGCCTTATAAATGTGTCAGTGTGATTATAGTGCTGCTGTAGAGTCTTCGTTAATGCGACACATAACAGTAAGACACTGAAGAAAGGCCTTATAAATGTGTCAGTGTGATTATAGTGCTGCTGTAAAGCCTTTGTTAATACGACACATAACGGTAAGACACTGAAGAAAGACCATATAAATGTGATCAGTGTGATTATAGTGCTGCTATAAAGTCTTCGTTAATACGACACATAACAGTAAGACACTGAAGAAAGGCCTTATAAATGTGTCAGTGTGATTATAGTGCTGCTGTAAAGCCTTTGTTAATACGACACATAATGGTAAGACACTGAAGAAAGACCATATAAATGTGATCAGTGTGATTATAGTGCTGCTATAAAGTCTTCGTTAATACGACACATAACAGTAAGACACTGAAGAAAGGCCTTATAAATGTGTCAGTGTGATTATAGTGCTGCTGTAAAGCCTTTGTTAATACGACACATAACGGTAAGACACTGAAGAAAGACCATATAAATGTGATCAGTGTGATTATAGTGCTGCTATAAAGTCTTCGTTAATACGACACATAACAGTAAGACACTGAAGAAAGGCCTTATAAATGTGATCAGTGTGATTATAGTGCTGCTGTAAAGCCTTTGTTAATACGACACATAACGGTAAGACATTGAAGAAAGACCATATAAATGTGGTCAGTGTGATTATAGTACTGTTGTAAAGTCTTCCTTAACACGACACATAACAGCAAGACACTGAGAAAGGGCCCTATAAATGTAGTCAGTGTAATTATATGTTGTACAGTAATTAGTAAAAAAAGTAATGAAGGAATCCTGGCAGAAATAGCTGGAGGGGCAAACAGTAAATTCTAGCGGTATTTGGAACACAAGGACAATGGCTCTTCTACTCACTGTGTGATGGATGAAAGTTGTAACAAGTATTCCCAAAGAATATATATATATATATATATATATATATATATATATATATATATATATATATATATATATATATACAAATATATTTTTTTAATTTACCGTGAGAAGACCCAATATTTACCTTATTAATTAATGAATTTAATAATTTATGTTACCATAATATAAAGTTGAGATAAAATTCTTTTAAGTGGTTTTATAATGTTCAATCTAAATTTTATTATTAAATGTGCGGAAATTAATCTAATCATAGAGTAGAAACAAAAATTGTACTTACTTTGATTGGGAAGCCTATAAGCTCACATTTTTAAGACTTATGGTGCAAAATTATTTGTTACTGTCGATGATGGTTAATTTAGATATCTGATAAAACACAACACTCTAATATTATTAAACTTGAGGAGGTGGTAGTGGACTTTTCATTTACGTGATAGTAAAGGATTTTTTTTCACGTCCGAGGAGGTACCACCCCTTACATCAAGGGGCCGGTGAAGTCCCAACGGACGTTTCCGGTTCTGGTGTATGAGTCGGTTTCCCTTATAAACAAAAAGAATCATGGCTCCTCCTATGTAGAAAATATTCCGGAGATAAAATACCCCTCCATTAGGATCTCCGGGGGAGGGGCGTGCAGGGGGAGCCGACATCAAGATTTAACATATCCTTCTCGAATATATGTGGTCTAAATTCTAACCTGTCCACCATTTCCTCCAGGCTAATAGGCCCCAACTCCTCTTCCCAAGTCAGTGCCAAAACAGCCTCTAATCACCTTAATTTCCCGGGGTATGAGCTCCTTACTTCCTTTAGATTGCATAGAGGCGTGTGCGCATACGTCCGTAGCAATCTACCCTGCACCAGACTACTCAACTTAGAAGTTGGAAGAAAATACATACTTTAGATGCAACTCTCTCTCAGGGCTGCAACTAAATTCATCTGTTGCATTTACCGGTCACCTTCTGACAACAACTTTGTCCAACCCTTCGACTACTTCTCTTAAAAAAAAACGACCATCTGATTTCTGAATATCCTTCCTGCGAGGTCACTATTTTTGGTGACTTCAATGTTCATAATAAGGAATGGCTAGGATCTTCAAAAACCGATCCACAAGGAAGAGCAGCGGAGGCCTTTGCAGTCAGCAATTCTTTAGCCAATATGGTTCAGCAACCTACTACTTTCCTCACATCCCAACACACAGCTCAAATCCCTTGGATCTCCTTCTTACTACAAAACCTGAATGCTATAAGACATCAGTCACCGCCCCCCTTGGTCGCTCAGACCATGCCATGGTGCTTCCTGCGCAATGCAACCCGAGGTCACAGAGTCACCACACTCACGTATCGTTTGGCACTACAACTCCGCGAACTGGGACGAAATGCGGGATTACTTTCCCTCATTTCCATGGGCGTCTGTCTGCATCTCTCATCTTGACCCCACTGATATCTCACAAAACGTCACCGAAATTATCCAAGCTGGCATGGAATTATTTATTCCACGTACACAGAAAACCTCTTCAGCCACTTAAAAGCCCTGGTTCTCTAAATCCTGTGACAAGGCCAGACTTGAAAAGGTTAAAGCTTACAAAACGCTTCTACACAATCCCAGTCAAGAAAACTGTTAGGCATTTAACGACGCAAGAAACCGCTGTCGGCATTCTTTCTGAGGCAAAAAACTCGTTTAATAACCACATCAAAAACAAAGTCCTCTCAAGCTCCAACGGCAGCAAACCCTTCTGGACTCTTGTTAAATCTATTGGGAATAATTTCTGCAAGAGGACGTTCCCACCTCTTGTTTCAGGATATGGAATTCTTTCTACCGCCCTGGTCAAAGCTGAACTTTTTGCCTCGTTGTTCGCCGGCAATTCTACTCTAAACCCACCTCCAAATGTTCAACCACCAACAGTCTCCAGTGTCGTGCATAAAATGACTGATATCATTTTCAAAACTAAAAAGGTACGAAACATGCTCTCTTCTCTTAATACCAGGAAAGCCTCTGGTCTTGACGAGATCACAGCAATTGTTCTCAAAAATGCACACCAGAACGTGCTCCTGTCATGACTCGTCTGTTTCAGACATCATACAATAGAGGCATATTCCCTAGTAACTCGAAAACTGCTTGGGTACAACCCATCCCCAAGAAAGGATCCAAAGCGCTTCCTAGCAACTACAGGCGTATTTATCTCCTTTCAGTTGCCTCCAAAGTGATGGAAAAGTATATAAACACCGAATTACTAAAATTTCTTAGAAAACACAATGTAATCCACGACAGGGAGTATGGATTCCGTCAGCTCAGATCAACTGCCGACCTCCTTTCCTTTGTCACCCATTCTTGGAACAAGTCCATGGAACTACACGGTTAATCCCAGATTGTCGCTCTAGACATATCCAACACATTCAACCAGGTCTGGCATGCAGCACTGCTTAATAAAGTTCCGACCTATGGCCTACCACCAAATTTTGACGTACGAAATTTTAATTACCTTCTTCTCCCATCTAATGTTTCAATCATTGCCTACATTCATAACAGCTCCCAACCATATCAATATTCTCTTCGGATAAAAATCTGTTCTAACCATTCCTTATTAAATACAACATTTTTAAATTTTAAACAGGAACTAAATGACAGTATCTAACTGACATAACTAATATATATATATATATATATATATATATATATATATATATATATATATATATATATATTTGTTACTGTCGATGATCGTTAATTTAGATATCTAGATAAAACACAACACTCTAATATTACTAAAGTTGAGAAGAACGAAAGGGTCAGTAATATCACTGCTTTCAATAAATTATTAAGAATAAAAACTCAACAATTATCTTTATTAAGCGCATAAAAAGTTAGACAGCAAAGAGGAGGTTTGGAAGTAGAGATAATCAGCAATATTAAACAGTAATAATTTTTCTTTTAGCTGATAGATAACGTATAATAACAGAATTCTTAAAGATAATTTTTAAAATAGCAATACCACTTCTGGCCAGATAGCTTTTGATTTAAATATAACATAGATATGTGTTAGATGGAAACTACTGGTGTCAGTTTCTCGAAACCAAAGTACACAATACAAGATGGAATATGGGGGTAGTTTATCACTCTCCAAGTTCTAGCCATCCGGTGTTCATAGACGCGACTTAACTTTACGGTTAAGACGTTTGAATTTTTAAAACAATTTATTTAATACTTTGAACAATCAATACTTATTAACTTAGTTACAAGAAAAATGAATAATATAATATACTAAAAATAAGACGATCAACCTACATGTGATCTAATGTCTATGCACTCGGTGTGCCAATGACTAACTCGGAACAAGAATGAACGGTTCTACCTCTGTGAGCAGCCTCTTTATAGTCTTCCCTCCAGGCGTGGCACTATGTCTCTGGATAAACAAGGAATCTGCTGATGTAGATTCTCACAGTGATATTCCGTTCTACTTGCACTTTGACCCTGCATAGTTCTTGGCTCCTGTATGACGACGGCTGACTCAGCGGTTCTTACCGTGGGAAGGCGACATTGTAGCATAACGGGCCATTGTTTGGGCTCCATTTATCTCGCGTTTGAGGTCTGGTGTGAGTCTCATTTTCCTGGGAGTACAAGGTGTATGTTGGTTGGTGATGTTAATTTGGATTATTTCGATTGTAATTCTTTCTACAGTAATACATTCAAGGATGTCATGTGAATGAGGCAACTAGATGTACGGATAAAAGTTCTACTTTAGTAGACTATGTTTTGACAAATAGTAAAGATATTTCTGTGAATGTACACCATGTGCCAAAAATTACTGATCATTCCATTGTTAGGTTAAACTTTGCTTCGGTTTCAAGAGTGGAGTGTGATCATACAGAAATTGTAACCAGAAGGATGAATGATGACTCTGTCCGTAATATATGTTTAGAGTTGATTGATAATTCGTGGAATTTCGACAGCATAGATGTAGATGTTATTTTTAAGGATATTGTAGATAGATGTAGGATAGTTTTAGACAGATTTGCTCCTCTTGTTACATATATGGTTGCTAATAAACAGGTTCCTTGGTATGATCAAGAGCTTAAGCGCAAAGCAAAAGAGAGGGACTGCGCTTATAAAATTTTTAAGACATCTGTGGGAGATACACGTGAGCATTTGTGGACTGTATACAAGTTGTATAGGAACGAGTTTGTAAATCTGCTAAAGGATTTAAAAAAAATTTTTGAAAGCAAAATTGACTAAAATAGAGGTAATTCGAAGGACATGTGGAAAACACTAAAAACCCTGTACAAGGCGGAAGGTGATGCGGTCAACTTTCTAGATTTCATCTTCGGCTGTGATGGTAGGGTTTCTTTTGCAGCAACGAGAAAGGAGGCATGTGCAAAATTCAATGTATATTTTGTAAATAGTATTAATGTGATTTTAGATTCAATTCCAGTGGGTTGTCCTTGGTCTCATGAGGGTTATCCCTTGGTTGCATGTTCTTTTGTTGACTTTGAGCCTGTGACTCTGGCTGATCTGAATAAATATGTAAACATGATGAAAAAAGGTAGCATCACAGAGATCCTCAGCACGGAGTTTTTGAGAGTAACCTTTGGCGTGATTGGTCATGTAATTTTGAATTTTATTATAGTCTCCCTTAAATAAGGTGCTTTTCCGGAGTCCCTTAAGTGCAGTACAATTATACCAATTCTAAAGGGAGAGAAAGATGTTCGCCCTGTGAATACTCTGCAGAGTGTTAAAAAGCTATTGGAACATTTTGTATATTGTCAGTTAATGAATTATTTTCAGAAAAACAAACTGTTTGTTGGTTATCAGTCTGGGTTTAGAAAGCATCATTCTTGCGAGACTGCTTTGCAGCTGACGATTTTTAAGTAGAAGGAAGCAAAGGATCAAAGGAAATATGTACTAGCTGTGTTTGTTAATCTTAAGAGAGCTTTCGAAACAATAGACAGGGATATTCTTATGCAGAAGCTGGCATATTATGGTATTAGTGGAAATGTGTTAGGCTGGCTGAAGCAATACTTGACGGGCAGGACACAGATGACCAGATTAGAGAAAGAAATATCAGATGAGGTGGTGAGCTGCACTGGAGTTCCTCAGGGGAGTATACTCGGACCCCTATTTTTTATCATTTACATGAATGATATTAATTTTAGTGGAGATTTTGAATATAGTCATTTTTCAAATATGGTACATACTGATAGCTTCTTTAAAAGACTGCAACTTGAGTTACTAACCAATGTGTCCAAGCATTTTTGAAAAAAGGAAACTATTTGATTAACTGATTATTTCAAGTTACAAACTGATACTGAATATAGGTATAGGTGTATTTATACATAATATATATTTCTTGTAAAACTGTAAAAAATGACTTAAGACAATGTTGATTAGAATAAAATCTTTATTACATAAAAAAATTAAAGACTTACAACACATTTCATTTCTGCTGATAGATACATATATAGGCTTTATTGACCATCAAATGTACATAGTAAGTCACTGTCTTTATAAGTACCGACTATAGTTACTCGATAGAAATAGTTAAGACATATAGTGAGTGTCCATGTTTAGCCTAAAATGCAGTTCTAGTCAAAACTCAGCGACAAAATAGATAACTTGAACTCGTGATATCGTTATTAATTGACGGATTTCAAAAATTCCTTTTTCTAAATAAATACCAATTAATTGTTTTTGATATTGTTTTACTAAATAACTCTTTAGTCGTCTAGAAAAACGTGTGAAACACCAATAACAAAAACGAAGCCTTCTGCAGCATTACTTGTTTTGAGAGGCAAGATTTTTTTTAGCTTCTAAAATATGTGGTGACATATGTTACATAAAATAAAGTCAACATATCAAATACTATTGTGAAAAAGAGATATCTAAAATGGTGCGTTCATTTCGATTTTAGAAAAAGTTTAATTAAGCAAACGTAAGATATGCAATGGATAAATCAAGCGCAGGGAAATGAATACAACTTTACTGTGAAAATAGCTTAAATATGGCGACAGTCTCTGAAAGTGTTCACACATGTCGTAACTATCCCTATCGAGTAAGTATAGTACCGTCAATGTCTGTGTACATTCAGAAACATTGAGTTAAAATAAAGCAAAATTATGACTACAATGAATTACGTACATATATAAAAAGTCTGTGGCTAGTGGAACTTGCCTTCCAAAGCTTTTGCCTAGCGCACTCACACACACAGACACTATACACATTAGTTTAGAGCACAAATAAATTCCTTCACCTTGGTTTTTGTTTTATAACATCCACTAGTGCCTACTGTATTCTTGTTAGTGGGAGCATCTTAATAGGTAACATTCGGTAGAAAATTGAGGAATTTGATTCCCAAGTAATCAAACATCTGCTTTGTTTTCTCCTTTTTGTGCAACTGTATTTTTAATTCATGCCTGCACCTGGTATTGTTGCGAGCTTCATCATTCACTGGATATTTTGAATACATAAACTGAAGAAGGATATAGCCTCGAACACATTTGGGCAGCTTTCTTGTTGCAGTCCTTATTGCTCTTTTTTGCATGATAAACACATGTTCCGCTGCTGATTAGTTAACCCATATGAATGTTCCATAGCATAGGATACTGTTCCACTGTTCTTATGATGTCGATTGCTATGGATAAGCCACATGCTTCCATAGGTCAATCATATTTAACGTTTTAAAATGAATTGGTCTGACCAGGTAAGACATCTCCAGGCTGCTTCTAAGGACATAACAAAATTTACCAATTAGGTTTTCTTCTTGTAGAGTATATTTCATAAAAAGAAACAAAAATATAAATGCAGCCATTTTATAATAATTCACCAATAGCCACATACCAAAATAATTATGCAACAGAAAAGTGACTAATTTTATTGCTGTTTTAGGGATTCTTACCTGAAATGTTTGTGGATATACTTCATGTTTCATTATCTACACTCCAGACAACGAATTACTTAATTACCCAAAATTCAAACAATTCAGGCTACAATAAGATTGTTCAATCTTTAAAACTTTCAGGAAAATAAATAGACATAGATCAAATAACAACTTATGATGACGCAATTATAAAAGATGTAAACAACAAACCGCCATTAATTAATGCCGGGCGCTTTGTCAGAGTCAGTTTGCTGTTGGCGTCGGTGTTGCTATGTTGCTATTGGACGACGATGACATACGATCGAGAATACACGAGGGAATTCAAATAAATGGTTACAAATTAAAACAAACTTTTAGAAACATTACAATTGTAACTTTACGTGAGCTTACAAATGGAGAAAAACAACAAGCCGGCAAACGAAATATTATATTTGAAAGTTACGTTAAAGTTTCATTTGTAAGTTTGCATTGGTTTTTTGACTGCAAACATTTAGAAATGTTGCAAACTTAACTTACTTAATGGTAGATTATTTAACGTTGCGGTAAGCATTTGTAAGTTACCATGCTTAGTGGGAGATGGTTTAGTAATTATAAACTAGTGACACTAAGTGAGTAGCGAACGTGTCGCCACCTAGTTCGGAACCAAGTACTTGTTGTCACGCCCGCTCCAAATAATACAGAGTATTAAAAATAGAGACGGTATACAACTAACTAACAATTTTAAAAATTGTTAGCCCTGGCCCATTTCTACCCCAATATAGGGACAAAGTATGTAAGACTAGATGCATCTAGTCTTACATACTTTGTCCCTATATTGGGGTAGAAATGGGCCAGGGCTAACAATTTTTTAAATTGTTAGTTAGTTGTATACCGTCTCTATTTTTAATACTCTGTATTATTTGGAGCGGGCGTGACAACAAGTACTTGGTTCCGAACTAGGTGGCGACACGTTCGCTACTCACTTAGTGTTTTAAGACTGGCTATACGATAGCCGTGTTATTTTTGGTGCATTTTTGCTGCAATTAGTATGCCGTACTGAAGAGCTCTAATGAGAGCGAAACCGGTCTACGGTTCTAATTGTTGCGAGAATGCATCTAGTCTTACATATAAACTAGTGATTTCTCACAAATTTATTTTATGAGGAGTCTTTACGTAAATGTCAATGCCACAGCAAGAATCAATAAATATCATTATTTATCACGTCTTGGACGTTAGAACTTTTATTGCATTGCAAGGCAGCACTAGCTTCAACAAATAAATGCTTTATACACTACTACACTGGGAGAGGGAGAGATTCTAAGAATTGCAACTAACATAATGCAGCTCATAAATTTCGGTAAAGAAATTCGTCTTTATTCTGTACATATGGTTTGTTATTACATTATGATTTTATTCTTTCTTAGAAGGATCTCTAGTTACATTTTCGATTTTCGGTTCACTGGTCGTCTTTATCGGTACGCTTTTAAAAACTGTGCAAACAACAGCCAACAGTAGAAAAAATTGAGTTTGAGTTTAAAAGTTAAAAAAAAATAATTGAAAGATATATAGTGTTAATATAGTATTACTTATTTTAATGAAAACTTTTTTTTGCCAAAATTTCAAAGGGCTGTAACTTGGAGAAGGGGTTTCAAGAAAAACTTTATAAAAAGACACCCTTATTTTTCGCCAAAGAATCACCCTGTAAAATTTTTCGCATCAATTTAGAAACACCCTGTATATATATATATATATATATATATATATATATATATATATATATATATATATATACTTTATTTGTTTGCTGTACGTTTGTGATTTCTTATTGGTTTGCGTGGACTGCAGTTTCGAACCGTCCCGGTTCATCATCAGCACGCTACTGGCTGCTATCGCTCCTGTCTGGTCTACGTCGGAGATTGTAGGTGGCGCACGCGCCGTGAGCTTCTAGTGGTCGGTTTCCTGTTCTCTGATTGGTTGTGCCTTCGGACTGTGTCGTGTGTATCGGTCTTCTGTCTTGATCACTGTGGTTTAATAATTTGTCTATTTGTATGGCCTTTATTAAGTTTTGTTTAAATGTTTGTACTTGGATTTGTTCTGGCATTAATTGTTTTCTATTGTTTGTTTGTTGAATGTAGTATTGTTCCCAGATTTCCATTTTTTTGTGGTCTTTAACATGTTTCATTAGTTTTAATTGGGTGATGTCTGGTTTTTGGTGTTTTGTGCCGTGAATGTGTGTAGCTACGTTTGATTTGTAGCTAGGTATGTGGATTTTATCCAATGCTGTTATATGTTCTTTGAATCTTGTTTCTATTGATTTCTTTGTCATTCCTATATATTTTTTATTGCATGTGTTACATTCTATTTGATATATTCCGTTTAATTCATGTGGGTTGTGTTCTTGTTTTTTATTTATTTTGTTTATTATTTTGTTATTGGTTTTGTAGCTCATTTTTAAGTCATATTGTTTGAGTGTTTGTGTTATTTTTTTGATGTGGTGGTTATAAGTGAATGTTGTGTATTTTGTGTTTGTTTCCGGTGTTTTGTTTTCGGTTTTGTTGATTTGTTTGTTTTTGATTTGTTTTACTAGCTTTTCTATTGTTTTTTTGTTGTATCCATTTCTTTCTGCTATTTGTATTATGATGTTGTACTCCTTTTCTCGTTCGTCGTTATGAAGTGGTATATTTAGCATTCTGTTTATTAAGTATCTGTATGCGGCCATTTTGTGTGTATGTGGGTGTAGTGAGTGTTTAGGTATAGTGATGTCTGTTTGTGTGGGTTTTCTGTATATTTTGTATTCAAGCTGGTTTTCTTTTCTGATTAGTGTTAAGTCTAGGAAGTTTATGGTGTTGTTTGATTCCTTTTCTATTGTAAATTTTATGTTTCTGTTAATTTGGTTTATTTTTTCGAGGATATTGTCTATGTTGGTTTTTTGATTGTCGTATAATATTAATATATCATCGACGTATCTTATCCATTTAATGTTTGGGTCTGTCTCTTTTATGATGGTGTTGATTTTATCTTCTAACTGTTGTATGTATATTTCTGCCATAATGCTTGATAGTGGAGATCCCATTGGTAGTCCATCTTCTTGGATGTAATATTCTCCGTTGAACTCAAAGTAATTTTGTTTTAATATGATGTTTAATATTTCGCTAATTTGTTGTTTTTTGTTGTTATTTTGCATTTTATTTTCGATTATATTTGTAGTTTCGTTAATTGGTATATTGGTGTACATATTTGTTATGTCAAATGAGGCAAGTCGTGTGTTTTTGTTTATGTTTATATTTTCTAGTTTATCCACTAGTTCTATGGAGTTTTTTATGTTAAATTTGTTTTCTAGTTGTATTTCTTGCTTTAGTACTTGGTCCATTTCCTTTGCTATTTTGTATGAAGGTGCATCTTTGAAGTTGATGAGTGGTCTTATTGGGTATCCCGTTTTGTGTATTTTTATTATTCCTGTCATTGGTGGTGCTTTAGGGTTGTTGTTATAATAATGTGTTGTTTTTTGGTTGAATATTGTCTTGTGTTTTTTTATGATGTTTAATATTTGATTTTGGAATTTTTTCGTTGGGTTTTCGTTCAGTTTTTTGCATTTGTTTGTTGAGATGAAAGTGTTTGTTTTTTCTATATAGTCCTGTGTTTTTATTGCTATTAGTGCGTCGCTTTTATCTGTTTTTGCTATTGTTATGTTGTTATATGTGACTTTGTTTCTTATTTGTTTGATCATTTTTTCATGTGTATGGTTTTTTGATTTAGTCTTGTCAATAATTCTGTTTATTTCTGTTGCTAGTTGGTTTTTCAGTGGTTCTAAGTTTGGGCTATTTATTGAGTTTATCGCGTGTTGTGTGTCCACTATTATGTTCTCTATTGTAGATTTTTTTGTATCTAAAAAGTTGGTTTTTATGTTGTTTTCTATGAATTCTTTTTCTTCTTTTGTGAATTTTGTGTCTGTTATGTTTATAAATCTATCCTGAAATATGTGGTGTGTTGTGGTTGTTATGTTTACATTATCTAGTTTGTTCTTTTTAAGGTTGTGTAGTTTTTTGTTTATTTTCTCTAATTTGTGTTTATAATCGGTTTTTATGTTGTGCATTATATTGTTATATGTTTGTGTCCATGTGTCGTATTTCATCTGGTTTGCTAATAAAAGATGAAGTCTATATAATTTTTTTGTAAGTGTGGTTATGTTGCTGTATTGATGTTTTATTTCGTTCGTGATGTATAGTTTTTCTGCTTGTGTTTGGGTGTATTTGGCCGTATTGGTATGGTTATGAACAGTGATTTTAGCGTATTTTGGTGTTAATTTGTGTCTTAGGCATTCTCTATTGAAGTATATGTTGGCTTTGTTATAATATATTTTCCTGTAAGTATTTTTGAATAATTTGATGTTTGTCTGTATGTTATCGCTGTCATGTTGGCCATTTTGTGTGTTATTATCTTGTGTTGTATTCATGTTTCTGGAATTTTCCCTATTTTGTAGTTACTCACTGTACACGTGTTATTAGTATGTTCGTTATTGGTGTTAATTATTTGTGCGTTATTACCTTGTGTGGCTTTAATATCTTTAGGAATATTGCACTACACTGTAATCACTTTTAAATATACACTTTATTTGTTTGCTGTACGTTTGTGATTTCTTATTGGTTTGCGTGGACTGCAGTTTCGAACCGTCCCGGTTCATCATCAGCACGCTACTGGCTGCTATCGCTCCTGTCTGGTCTACGTCGGAGATTGTAGGTGGCGCACGCGCCGTGAGCTTCTAGTGGTCGGTTTCCTGTTCTCTGATTGGTTGTGCCTTCGGACTGTGTCGTGTGTATCGGTCTTCTGTCTTGATCACTGTGGTTTAATAATTTGTCTATTTGTATGGCCTTTATTAAGTTTTGTTTAAATGTTTGTACTTGGATTTGTTCTGGCATTAATTGTTTTCTATTGTTTGTTTGTTGAATGTAGTATTGTTCCCAGATTTCCATTTTTTTGTGGTCTTTAACATGTTTCATTAGTTTTAATTGGGTGATGTCTGGTTTTTGGTGTTTTGTGCCGTGAATGTGTGTAGCTACGTTTGATTTGTAGCTAGGTATGTGGATTTTATCCAATGCTGTTATATGTTCTTTGAATCTTGTTTCTATTGATTTCTTTGTCATTCCTATATATTTTTTATTGCATGTGTTACATTCTATTTGATATATTCCGTTTAATTCATGTGGGTTGTGTTCTTGTTTTTTATTTATTTTGTTTATTATTTTGTTATTGGTTTTGTAGCTCATTTTTAAGTCATATTGTTTGAGTGTTTGTGTTATTTTTTTGATGTGGTGGTTATAAGTGAATGTTGTGTATTTTGTGTTTGTTTCCGGTGTTTTGTTTTCGGTTTTGTTGATTTGTTTGTTTTTGATTTGTTTTACTAGCTTTTCTATTGTTTTTTTGTTGTATCCATTTCTTTCTGCTATTTGTATTATGATGTTGTACTCCTTTTCTCGTTCGTCGTTATGAAGTGGTATATTTAGCATTCTGTTTATTAAGTATCTGTATGCGGCCATTTTGTGTGTATGTGGGTGTAGTGAGTGTTTAGGTATAGTGATGTCTGTTTGTGTGGGTTTTCTGTATATTTTGTATTCAAGCTGGTTTTCTTTTCTGATTAGTGTTAAGTCTAGGAAGTTTATGGTGTTGTTTGATTCCTTTTCTATTGTAAATTTTATGTTTCTGTTAATTTGGTTTATTTTTTCGAGGATATTGTCTATGTTGGTTTTTTGATTGTCGTATAATATTAATATATCATCGACGTATCTTATCCATTTAATGTTTGGGTCTGTCTCTTTTATGATGGTGTTGATTTTATCTTCTAACTGTTGTATGTATATTTCTGCCATAATGCTTGATAGTGGAGATCCCATTGGTAGTCCATCTTCTTGGATGTAATATTCTCCGTTGAACTCAAAGTAATTTTGTTTTAATATGATGTTTAATATTTCGCTAATTTGTTGTTTTTTGTTGTTATTTTGCATTTTATTTTCGATTATATTTGTAGTTTCGTTAATTGGTATATTGGTGTACATATTTGTTATGTCAAATGAGGCAAGTCGTGTGTTTTTGTTTATGTTTATATTTTCTAGTTTATCCACTAGTTCTATGGAGTTTTTTATGTTAAATTTGTTTTCTAGTTGTATTTCTTGCTTTAGTACTTGGTCCATTTCCTTTGCTATTTTGTATGAAGGTGCATCTTTGAAGTTGATGAGTGGTCTTATTGGGTATCCCGTTTTGTGTATTTTTATTATTCCTGTCATTGGTGGTGCTTTAGGGTTGTTGTTATAATAATGTGTTGTTTTTTGGTTGAATATTGTCTTGTGTTTTTTTATGATGTTTAATATTTGATTTTGGAATTTTTTCGTTGGGTTTTCGTTCAGTTTTTTGCATTTGTTTGTTGAGATGAAAGTGTTTGTTTTTTCTATATAGTCCTGTGTTTTTATTGCTATTAGTGCGTCGCTTTTATCTGTTTTTGCTATTGTTATGTTGTTATATGTGACTTTGTTTCTTATTTGTTTGATCATTTTTTCATGTGTATGGTTTTTTGATTTAGTCTTGTCAATAATTCTGTTTATTTCTGTTGCTAGTTGGTTTTTCAGTGGTTCTAAGTTTGGGCTATTTATTGAGTTTATCGCGTGTTGTGTGTCCACTATTATGTTCTCTATTGTAGATTTTTTTGTATCTAAAAAGTTGGTTTTTATGTTGTTTTCTATGAATTCTTTTTCTTCTTTTGTGAATTTTGTGTCTGTTATGTTTATAAATCTATCCTGAAATATGTGGTGTGTTGTGGTTGTTATGTTTACATTATCTAGTTTGTTCTTTTTAAGGTTGTGTAGTTTTTTGTTTATTTTCTCTAATTTGTGTTTATAATCGGTTTTTATGTTGTGCATTATATTGTTATATATTTGTGTCCATGTGTCGTATTTCATCTGGTTTGCTAATAAAAGATGAAGTCTATATAATTTTTTTGTAAGTGTGGTTATGTTGCTGTATTGATGTTTTATTTCGTTCGTGATGTATAGTTTTTCTGCTTGTGTTTGGGTGTATTTGGCCGTATTGGTATGGTTATGAACAGTGATTTTAGCGTATTTTGGTGTTAATTTGTGTCTTAGGCATTCTCTATTGAAGTATATGTTGGCTTTGTTATAATATATTTTCCTGTAAGTATTTTTGAATAATTTGATGTTTGTCTGTATGTTATCGCTGTCATGTTGGCCATTTTGTGTGTTATTATCTTGTGTTGTATTCATGTTTCTGGAATTTTCCCTATTTTGTAGTTACTCACTGTACACGTGTTATTAGTATGTTCGTTATTGGTGTTAATTATTTGTGCGTTATTACCTTGTGTGGCTTTAATATCTTTAGGAATATTGCACTACACTGTAATCACTTTTAAATATACACTTTATTTGTTTGCTGTACGTTTGTGATTTCTTATTGGTTTGCGTGGACTGCAGTTTCGAACCGTCCCGGTTCATCATCAGCACGCTACTGGCTGCTATCGCTCCTGTCTGGTCTACGTCGGAGATTGTAGGTGGCGCACGCGCCGTGAGCTTCTAGTGGTCGGTTTCCTGTTCTCTGATTGGTTGTGCCTTCGGACTGTGTCGTGTGTATCGGTCTTCTGTCTTGATCACTGTGGTTTAATAATTTGTCTATTTGTATGGCCTTTATTAAGTTTTGTTTAAATGTTTGTACTTGGATTTGTTCTGGCATTAATTGTTTTCTATTGTTTGTTTGTTGAATGTAGTATTAACGAAAAAATTCCAAAATCAAATATTAAACATCATAAAAAAACACAAGACAATATTCAACCAAAAAACAACACATTATTATAACAACAACCCTAAAGCACCACCAATGACAGGAATAATAAAAATACACAAAACGGGATACCCAATAAGACCACTCATCAACTTCAAAGATGCACCTTCATACAAAATAGCAAAGGAAATGGACCAAGTACTAAAACAAGAAATACAACTAGAAAACAAATTTAACATAAAAAACTCCATAGAACTAGTGGATAAACTAGAAAATATAAACATAAACAAAAACACACGACTTGCCTCATTTGACATAACAAATATGTACACCAATATACCAATTAACGAAACTACAAATATAATCGAAAATAAAATGCAAAATAACAACAAAAAACAACAAATTAGCGAAATATTAAACATCATATTAAAACAAAATTACTTTGAGTTCAACGGAGAATATTACATCCAAGAAGATGGACTACCAATGGGATCTCCACTATCAAGCATTATGGCAGAAATATACATACAACAGTTAGAAGATAAAATCAACACCATCATAAAAGAGACAGACCCAAACATTAAATGGATAAGATACGTCGATGATATATTAATATTATACGACAATCAAAAAACCAACATAGACAATATCCTCGAAAAAATAAACCAAATTAACAGAAACATAAAATTTACAATAGAAAAGGAATCAAACAACACCATAAACTTCCTAGACTTAACACTAATCAGAAAAGAAAACCAGCTTGAATACAAAATATACAGAAAACCCACACAAACAGACATCACTATACCTAAACACTCACTACACCCACATACACACAAAATGGCCGCATACAGATACTTAATAAACAGAATGCTAAATATACCACTTCATAACGACGAACGAGAAAAGGAGTACAACATCATAATACAAATAGCAGAAAGAAATGGATACAACAAAAAAACAATAGAAAAGCTAGTAAAACAAATCAAAAACAAACAAATCAACAAAACCGAAAACAAAACACCGGAAACAAACACAAAATACACAACATTCACTTATAACCACCACATCAAAAAAATAACACAAACACTCAAACAATATGACTTAAAAATGAGCTACAAAACCAATAACAAAATAATAAACAAAATAAATAAAAAACAAGAACACAACCCACATGAATTAAACGGAATATATCAAATAGAATGTAACACATGCAATAAAAAATATATAGGAATGACAAAGAAATCAATAGAAACAAGATTCAAAGAACATATAACAGCATTGGATAAAATCCACATACCTAGCTACAAATCAAACGTAGCTACACACATTCACGGCACAAAACACCAAAAACCAGACATCACCCAATTAAAACTAATGAAACATGTTAAAGACCACAAAAAAATGGAAATCTGGGAACAATACTACATTCAACAAACAAACAATAGAAAACAATTAATGCCAGAACAAATCCAAGTACAAACATTTAAACAAAACTTAATAAAGGCCATACAAATAGACAAATTATTAAACCACAGTGATCAAGACAGAAGACCGATACACACGACACAGTCCGAAGGCACAACCAATCAGAGAACAGGAAACCGACCACTAGAAGCTCACGGCGCGTGCGCCACCTACAATCTCCGACGTAGACCAGACAGGAGCGATAGCAGTCAGTAGCGTGCTGATGATGAACCGGGACGGTTCGAAACTGCAGTCCACGCAAACCAATAAGAAATCACAAACGTACAGCAAACAAATAAAGTGTATATTTAAAAGTGATTACAGTGTAGTGCAATATTCCTAAAGATATATATATATATATATATATATATATATATATATATATATATATATATATATATATATATATATATTCATTTAATTTTTTATATTTAAATGTATATAGATATTAAAAATGTTGTATCATTATATTTTTTTTATCAATTTGATAACTATTATCAAACAAAAATGACGTGTTAACTGTTTCCTTAGGTAATGTATATAAATTTAAATAAATAAGTACTTTAATTTCACGTGAAATAACCCTATTTTGCGTTGTCTATAGTGAAAGTAATAACACGTTTTTACAGAAATTCATCTTTTCACCCAACATTTTTTATTATTAAATATTTGGCTTTACATACTAGTGGGAAATTCAACTGTTTCAAAAATAACAGCTTCTCAGTTTAACAGAATAACTCTGTGTATTAGTGTCCGTATGCCGTATCCCCATCAACAACCAACAACCGGTTATAATTAAAATTAAACTGTTTTATATTGTACCGAAGATCCTACGTTCCTAAAGCTGTTGGCGAGAGCGAGCACACTAGTAAAAATAACGTGTTAAGTATAATACATATTTAGCATTCCCAGTCTCAAGGCTATTCATCCCGTTAAATGGTTAAATAACAGTTGCCGATGACAATCGATGTTTATTCATCGAACCTAGTTGCAGTGGAACTGAAACAGATACGGATAACGGATACGACTCCGAATTCTAGTTTAGTGAAAAAGCGTTATTTTGTAAGCTGTTATTTTTATAAATCCATAACTGGTGGTTACCGTTACGGCTCGGCAACCGTTTAAATATAACTGACTGTTAAATAACGACCCATCACTAGTATTTACTCATAAAATTACAACTTTTATAATGTGTAATTAAAACAACAGGTTAAAAAGTCTACTAGGATGCTATTGGCATTTTTGTCTCTGTGCATGTCTCCGCACACGTTTATTGATCATTACCATGGTAATTATTGAATCGAGGGTGTCACCCGGCGCACCCTAAACGGCGCAGTCAAGATATGAAACAGAAACGTTAATACCGCATACAGTGTTGTCGGGTTGTAGTTCTTTCATTTAATAAGATCTAATAAATATTTTATACTTTTTAATATATTTTTGCCTGTATCAAATACATCTAAAAATAGGTCCAACAGCATCTAAAAAAATGTAAAAAAACATAATATTGTTACATTTAAGTGTTTATTGGTTAAATTTGCAGAGAACCAGCCGAACGCTCTTTAGTGAATTTTCTTCGAAAAAATCCACTATTGAGGAGATCCCGACTTTTGAGTTTTATAAAAAAAATATTAAATGAGCGAGAACTAGGACCCCTAGAACCCACATCCGGGGTCAGTTTCAATTTTATAAGTTTATATATATATATATATATATATATATATATATATATATATATATATATATATATATATATATATATATATATTGTAATACCCCCCCCCTTTTTCTTTATTTTTACAAAAAAACATACCTATTGACATATTGACAGACTTATGGTATACAAAGGCTACATCATATATTGTAATGCCCAATTTAAACACTTTGTATTTTAAAGAAAAAGGCATATTAGTCTGGTTTGCAATGTTAAATTTTATGCAATTAAATCTCTGACCACATTAAATTACTACAGGTGACCTGAAATGTACTCACTTACCTTACTTTAAAGGCCTCTACATTTGCTTACTAAGAATAACTAATTTTCTGGGCTACCAGGATAAATATTAAGGCGTGAAAATCTAGGGCTAGGACCAGGTTGTGTTTGTTCAGGCTATGAGTTGGAACATTGTGAGAGAAACGCTATAATTCGTAAACACTTAATTTATTTGACAATGTTTCTAGTTTGACCAATACAGTGAAACGGACAAGAAGGCACAGACATCTAGGCACCGTTCGCTACGAAAAATCACACGGCTGGGGTTAATCTCAAACATATGGGGAGTGCACTAGCATAAATAATTTGGATCGCTTGGGGGGGTAGATGACTTGGTGTGTATCGAGATCCCCGACGTCACTCTCAGTCTCCACAGTGGCGTAGAATAAAAGATTGATATTTTCATTTCAATATTCATTGTTTAGATTTTTCTGGTTTCATGGTTCGCATTTCAGTTTTGGTTTGTCTTTGCTTTATTACTGTGGGACTGATTGAGCAACACCGCAGGACAGGACACCACACCCAGGCATATATTTGAGGCTTACCGACACTTTCCTCTACGTCTCTCATATGGTTATTAATCACTAGGAAATGACGCATTGCGCATTTGGGTTGCCTTTTCCACAACCATTGTGCCATAGTTAAGGTTTTCACGAGCCCTTCTTGGACTATAGCCTCAATTGGAGGTCTTTGATTTTCGGAGGTTTGGCATGTCAAGAAGTAGAAGGTTCACCCAAATACCGCTTGCAAATTATCTTGTTTATGACCTGCAGGCTGTACGAGACGCAAGGGAAAGGTATCATTGTCATTTAGGCCAGATTACTGTTTACTGACTAAGCGGAAACGAAAACAAACCTACTATTACTTCACCCAACATTATGACGTATATCGCAAGGCTTTAAACTAACTACTGACCTTCAGGTTGCCCTCTCACAGCACTCATGCCGAATTTATATATATATATATATATATATATATATATCGCGAAGCCTTCAGGGCTGGCCTGACATCTCAGGTCTTTTTTCGGAAATTGGCACTTCATGGAGCGAGACTTCACCTGAATGTCATTCTAGACATCAAGAGAATAATTACATAAATTTGTCAGAACACCGGGGGAAGTACTTCATTTACTTAATGTCCCTTTCCTTTCTTTTCCGAACCGTCCAGTGCACACCACATACACTCACATTTCAAGTTTCAGTTTAATACACAAATGGGAGCCAAGATGTCTGTTTCAGGTACAAAACAATGAGATTCCTAACTTCAAATTTCAGTTTCAAAGTGCATTAGAATGGTGCCACATTGTTTTAACTTCAAGTTTAATTTTCAATATTTACACAAAAATGGAATTACATACTTTCAGTTGTAAGTTTCAGGTTTAAAGTTACATTATATAGAGCTAGTTACTTCCGATTTCAAATTTCAGGTTAAAATTATCTTATATAGAGCTAGGGACCTTTTGTCTTCAAATTTCAGATTCAAAATTATTTTATAACGAACTGCATGCGATTCAAATTTAGCATTAAGCTATAAAGAGCCACATGTTACTGGTTTCACTGTCCGAATTTAAATTATATTATAAAGAGCTAGATACTTATGTTTTCATGGTTCAGATTTAAGTTATATTATAATGAACTACATAATTCTGGCTTCACGATTAAGATTTAAATCATAGTATAAATGAGCTACATGTTTCTGGTTTCATGATTCAAATTTAGCATTATGTTATAAAGAACTACATAGTTCTGGTTTGGCCATTTTGATTTAAATTAGGCAAAGCTCCATACTTCTGGTTTCATGATTCAGATTTAAATTGTATTATGAGGGGCTACATAATTCTGGTTTCACGATTTAGATTTAAATTATATTATAAAAAGCTACATACTTCTGGTTTGACAATTCAATATTAAATTATAAAGAGCTACGTAATTCTGGTTTTACGATTTAGACTTAAATTGCATTATAAAAAGCTACATACTTCTGGTTTCATGATCAAGAATTAAATTATATTATACAGAGCTACGCAATCATAGTTTCACGATAAATATTTAAACTATATCATAAGGAACTACGCAATTCTGGTTTCACGATTTAGATTTAAATTATATTATAAAAAGCTGCATACTTCTGGTTTCACAATTCACATTTAAATTATATTATAAAGAGCTACGTAATTCTGGTTTCATGATTAATGTTTAAACTATATCATAAGGAGCTACGCAATTCTGGTTTCACGATTTAGACTTAAATTGTACTATTAGGAGCAACAAAATTCTGTCTTCAAGTTTCAGATTCAAAAATAATTTCACTAAATAATACAAAAGCTAGTAATATTCCCGACTCCAAGTTCCAGTTTAAATATTATTAAATGGGAACAAGATTTCATTTTCAAATGCAACGGACTTTCATTAAGTACTGAATGAGCTAGTAACGTTTTTAATTTCAAGTCTCAGTCTAAGTATCATTAAATTTGGCAACTTTCAGAGGCGAAAGCAATTCTCAAAATAATACACAAATAAATTAAGATTCCAGGCTTCTAGTTTCAGTTTAAATATATCAACTTTCGCAACACTTCACTGCACAAAATAATTTATTTATACAATATAAACAAACAAAATTCCAAATTTCAAGTTTAGTTTAAATATATTAACTTTGGCAACGCCTAAATGCTCAGGTATTCTCTCTACACTATATGCAAACAAAAATTAAATTCCAGCCTTCGAGTTTAGTTCAAATAAAAGAATTTGGCAACATTTAAACGCACGAATGATTTCCCTGCAACAGTATGCAGATAAACAAAGTCCCAGCTCTCAAGTTCTTAAGCCTATCGAATTTGACAACCTTATATGCCCAAATAATATCTCTACATGATCTATAAACAACTAAAATTCTAGATTTCAAGTTCAGTTTAAATATAACAAATTTGGCAACATTTAAAATAATTTCTCTGAATAATACGCAGACAATTAAACTTCCGCGGTTCAAGTTTTGTTCAAGTATATAAAATGTGGCAACATTTGAATGCACAAACAATCTCTTTAACAACATAAAACTTCCAGTTTCAAGTCTAGTTTATAAATATCAAATTGAACAACATTCAAATGCACAAATAATTTCTTTAAATAATATGCAGACAAATAAACTTCAATGGTTCAAGTTTCTGTTTAAATATATTAAATTTGGCAACATATTACGGATGGCTACTTATACTACCCCTATTCTTGAATAGCACTGTTGAGGCACGCAAAGCATTTACTTGGCCGTGCAATTTTGAGACACCCGATAGCATATGTCAGTTTAAAGGTACACTCACCGTTTGTTGAACTGCTTTCCATCATGACCGGCTGCTGCTCCGGGGTCTCATCTAGGTGTGTGGACGGTTCCCACATCTTGGATTTCCTGGCAAAGCGGGGCGAGTTCGAAATGAGCCCGCGTGCGGGGTTTTTCCGCTCTGGGGAACCGTGAAAATTTCCGGGGGAAGGTCTCCGTCTGCGCGCGAGATTATGGCGTTCAGTGATTGCCACAGATCTTCTCCGTTAGTTGGGGAGGATGTTTGGACCGCGATATCACCAGCAGATTTCCCTTGTTTCGGCATTCGCGCTCGCAAGTCTGGCGCTTAATGCTTACTACAAGTTCTTTCAGTTGGTCAGAGAGCACGTTAAATAAATTGCGATATTACCAGCAGATTTCCCTTGTTTCGGCATTCGCGCTCGCAAGTCTGGCGCTTAATGCTTACTACAAGTTCTTTCAGTTGGTCAGGGAGGAGAAACCGCGATGTTACCAGCTGATTTCCCTTGTTTCGGCATTCGCGCTCGCAAGTCTGGCGCTTAATGCTTACTACAAGTTCTTTCAGTTGGTCAGGGAGGAGAGACCGCGATGTGACCAGCAGATTTCCCTTGTTTCGGCATTCGCGCTCGCAAGTCTGGCGCTTAATGCTTACTACAAGTTCTTTCAGTTGGTCAGAGAGGAGAAACCGCGATGTTACCAGCAGATTTCCCTTGTTTCAACATTCGCGCTCGCATGTCTGGCGCTTAATGCTTACTACAAGTTCTTTTAGCTGGTCAGGGAGGATTGGGGAGATCAGACCGTTTGAAAGCTCAAACTAGATCTGCCCGTCTGTACAAATCCACGTTTCTTTTATATGAATTCGCTCCACCTCCGCGTGGAACAATGAAAAACAGACATAGTCGTTATGGTTTACGAGACATCAACTATGTACACAATTATCGACCTAACGCTGCGTACGTGCCAGTTTACACGGCCTGATCACATACCCCACACAAGAAAACTTTATGGACGCTGCAATACGTCCTGTTTTTAATTAAAACTTAACTTTACCAATCAATTACTTCATTTATGACAATTATTCTGTAAGTGTACCTGTGCATCATTGCTTTGTTAGTTGCCCTTTCATTGCTATCGGTACATGTACACAAGTTGCATTACTATAGGTACTTATTAGTCACCGAACAGTAGTGGTAATCTAAATACAATTTAGAAATATTACAAAAATATTTATTTGTGCCGGGTACGCGATATTACGTAAAACATTACATTTTTTTTAAACAGTGCCGAATTATTCTGGCAATTCCGTTTCAAATTGCATACGAAATATTGTGTGCATCTTTTATATACCTGCTTGCCACGAAGCTGCAAATTAAATGTATTTATGTCTGCCAGTTTAAAAATTCGCATATACAGCCGACAATTAATTCTCAATGCCGTTTGTAAGGTGGAAACTTGATTTTTACTTTACAACATATTAAGTTTACTTAAAATTTAATCAGTCACGAGATTCTCTATGCAAAGCATGTGTAACAATTACCCTAGTTAAAACAAAAACGACTGCAGTTAAAATAAGACGAGAATGTGCAAATACATATTTTTTTGCGAGTCGCCTGACATCTATTTCTAATTAATTACGTTACTTCACAAGGAATAGTGTATATAATTATAATATTCATAACTTGCATTGATTATTGCATATTGGTGGCATGAAGGTTTACATTTCATTGTCAGTTTCTTATCTGTTTTGTTTTTATGTAACGATGCTCGATCTAGATGACACAGGAATAAGAATTTCTCACGATATTGGGGTGTCTGTTTCTGCTTAATGGTCTAAACCTCTCAAACTCTTGAGATATAAGTAGAAATATACACATCGACACTCGCTTTTTCATGTTCTTTCAAGAATAATTAGACCCAGACCAATAAATTATCCTATCTGCAGGAGAGGACCGTGTGACCTAAAGCATGGCATTCTCAATATGAATTTACGTGAAACAACGTCTTTTTATTTAAATTACTTCGTCTAGATCGAGCACCAGCTGTAGCTTAATTTCTATTTTATACAGGGCGTAGCAAATACAAAGATATAAACTTTCAATCAGCATTGCACTTGTGGTATAAGAATTATTTATTGAAATAATTTATAAAAAATTTAGATGCCAATGAAATCACGAAAACTTGCAAAATAAGTGTTGCGGGGTCAAAAATAAATGTTTACTGACAAAACTTAACTGCTAACATACCAGGACCTTATAATATATATATATATATGTACCTCAGGGTACAGTCCTGGGTCCGTTGTTATTTAGTTTGTATATCAATGATATATTTGATGTGCAGACAGCTGGTAAAGTCATTGGTTTTGCAGATGATACTGCAATTCTATATGAAGATTGTTCTTGGCAACGGCTAAAGACCATAATTGAAGAAGATTTTGTGAATATTAAGGGGTGGTTTGATGCCAGTGGGTTAACTATTAACACAAAGAAGACGAAGTATGTTGCATTTGCCTCCTATAGGTCACATCTGCCGTCATTTAGTACACTGCAAATAGTTTGTAACAACCAATGTATCCAAATTGAGGCGGCACCAAAAGTTAGGTATTTGGGAATCATCATAGATCAACATCTGCGTTGGGATGAGCATGTTGGTGTGGTTGTTAAAAAGTTGAGGAACATTTTGTATAAGTTTAAATACCTAAAAACCTTTCTGACAACGGGGTGTCTTAGAATGGTCTATTCGGCATTGGTTGAACCCCTTCTTACATACGGGATTGTTGTTTGGGGTGCTGGGTTGAGTTGTCACCTGAAAAGGTTGGATATAATTCAACGTTGGTTCCTGAAACTAATTTATAATAAGTGCTACACTTACCCGTCTGAATCGTTGTACGCTGAAGCAGGAGCTAATGATATTAGGCAACTTTTTTCATTGGCTGTGTTGACGTACGTAAGAAAGTATGATCACGTCTCTAGAATAGAGCATTCGTACATAACTAGGCTAAACGCAGCAGCGGCCGCTCAAACGAACAGAGCAATTAAGACTGTGGGCCAGCGTAGTTATACTTATATTGCACCGAGAATTTATAATACTCTTCCAGTCAGTATCAGAACTGCACCAACTTTGTGTTCTTATGTGAGGATGGTGAAAGCATGGGTTTCGAAATCTAGACACATCATTCATGGTTTAGTACACAGATAGGTGTTGAACAGGTCATATGATATCTTTTGCGATGTTGTACCGCACAGTAATCATTTTTAAATATGCACTTTTTATTTTTTATTATTATATACATTTGTGAGAGTGTACATTGTACATGTGAAAATGTGTGAGAGAATGTGTTTGTGTGATTGTGCTGGTGGGTGTTTTGGTTTTTGCGCCTGTGGGTGTGTGTGTGTGTGTTCTTGTGTTCATTACTTGGTTTTGTATTCTTTGCTTGGTTTAGATTTATCCACGCACAAGTCTCTGACTTTTGTGGATCTTTCCAAGATTTATTATGTTCAGTAGATCTATGTATGTTATTGTTATTGAACTGTATTTTGAAAAATAAAAAAAATCTATATTATATATATCACAGCGATAAGAAAAAAAATAATACGCCGATTTCGATAAAGTTTGGCATGTGCCTTTCGTTTTGTAAGTGACTTGGATCAGTTCGTTAGCCAGAAAAATCGGAACTGGTATTCCCGGAAAATTTTGTTTTCTATCGAAAAAAATTATCAAAAAATAAAACAGCTGTGGCAACCAAATTTGGCAGGCAGGTTTGTGAGATAAGAAGTATACTATAAACTAACATTTTAGTGAATTTTCGTAGAAAAAATTCACTAATGGGGAGATCCCGACTTTTGAATTTTGAAAAAATTTTTGCAAATGAGCGCGAACTAGGACCCCTAGAACCCATATCCGGGGTTAGTTTTAATTTTTATATGTTTATATATATATATATATATATATATATATATATATATATATATATATATATATATATATATATATATTATACATTTATTTACTTTAATTTTTTATATTATTTATTATTATTATATATTTTATATTATATTTTATTTACTGATATAAGGTATTAAATTTTTATTTTATTTATATGAAATATGTTATTTAAAAATGATAATGATATTTTACACCATGTATTATGGGTGACTCTGTATATTTTATAATGTGAAACTTTATCTGAATAAAAAACGTTTTATGACTCTTGTATTATGTGATTTAAGCTATCTCAGGGTTATTTGGGTTGCCTATCCTTCTACTATATATATATGTATGTCAAATAAATTGTATTCAAATATTTTAATATACTTACTATCTCAGTGGTGAGTTCTGCAAAAAATATAGGGAAAAATATAGCCTGCAAATATTTATAGTAACCTTATTAAATCTTATTTTGTTTCAAAGAATTATGTTTCAAAATTCGTAAACAATTTTTATTGGCACAATTTCAAATTTAAAATCTAAACGGATCCGTTTGTCAAACTAATATTATCAATTTACAATGATTAATCTTAGTACCCGAATATTCGGCTGTCATTCAAATGTTCGGATTAATAATATGGATCCTTGACCTGCACTCCCTCTGTATTCGCAATGTTGAACTATGGTTAAATTATCCCATAAGATTTCTACTTTATGCGTTTAAATCTTAGTTTCCCATAAACACATTTGCTTAAAATGATATTTGACATAATGGGCTGTCTTTCTTATTGAAATATTTGTCTTGTTAAGCTGATATACATTAAACAAAATAAATCTCTAACCTTGGCTTCCTCGCTAATGGTAATGGGTATCCTCAAATGTAAGTATTATTGATATATTTACTGCTTATCTCGTACTTTCTTACGTTAAAAAACTTGATGTAACGTCTCTTCTCTGTTTTAGCGTCAAATTGAATTTTCCTCGCACAATTTATACTTTAAAATATTTATATTTAAAATGGGAAGCAAGAATGACGCTCTCTCGCATCTGAATTTTATCAACAACCAACAATAAATCATAACAAAAGCGGAAATGTTGCCCAAATTCCTTTAACATTTGGTGTTTTCTGTCTTGTCAGGGCATTCTCTCTTCCAATTAATTAATACGTTTGACAGCTAATCTCCTTGGAAACCGTCGAGTAAGTAGAAAATAAATCCTTATTCTTAAAAATGACATTTGGCTTAACCTTACTTTTTTAACCTAATTATAGTCAATAACAAATTCATTAAGTTCATATGCTGCAATCTTGATTTCAAAGTTCCACAACACTTAACACTGTTTTTAGTAACTTCCAGTTCATTGTTTTTATAAACACAGACATATATATACACATATATATGGGTACATTTCAGTTCATTGTTCACATAAATAAAATAATAATTTACATATTGAAAACATCATACAGGGGTTTGTTTTGTTCATTACCTTCAGGTAATTGATTTATAACATAATTCTTTGGTATGTATTTCATGCTTAATATTTCAATCTATCTACATATAGATTTTTGGCTCTTTTAATTTCACTTTAACTGAGATATTTTCCAAATTGCTAATTATACTTTTTAAAGACTCATTTAATGATCATTCCAACAAATTATGGCTATATATATCTTTCATTGCTTCTCCAAATAACACTGACTAACAATAATAGTGAATGTGCTTGTGTTTTAATGTTATTATTTTGTTTTCTGTTTTAGTGTACAGTAAAATATGTCGAACGATGTGGATATGTATACAATATACAGATAACCCATATGCATTACGTGTAAACCGTAAGTATTTTACCTACTATTGACCAGTGGTACTACTACTACCCCCCATTATTAATCTGATTCTCCAATTTTGTAGATCTGACCATCTACTTTAGTGAAATAATAATCGAAACTTAGCTTCGTCATACTAGTTTCCGTCAGGGTTTTCATTTTTGTTTTTATAACTTTATATGGCCTTAGCAATTCTCAGCACAATATATATATATATATATATATATATATATATATATATATATATATATATATATATATATATATATATATATATATATATATTTATATATATATATATATATATATATATATATATTTATATATATATATATATATATATATATATATATATATATATATATATATATATATATATTTATATATATATATATATATATATATATATATATATATATATATATATATATATATATATATATATATATATATATATATGTATCACACCGATAACTCAAAAAATAATGGGCCGATTTTGATAAAATTTGGCACGTACGTTTCTTTTGTAAATAGCTTGGATAAGTTCGTTAGTCAGGAAAATCGGACGAGGTTTTCCGGGAAAATTTTGACTTTTCATTCGAAAAAAATTCTTATCTCAAAAAGTAATAAGCCGATTTTAATAAAATTTGGCATGTACCTTCCTTTTGTAAATGACCTTGACAAGTTTGTTAGCTAAGAAAATCGGACGAGGTTTTCCGGGAAAATTTTGATTTTCATTCAAAAAAAAATTTTATCTCAAAGAATAATGGGCCTATTTTGATAAAATTTGGCATGTACCTTCCTTTTGTAAATGGCTTTGATAAGTTCGTTAATCAGAAAAATCGGACGAGGTTTTCCGGAAAAATTTTGAGTTTTCATTTTAAAAAAAATTTTATCTTAAAAAATAAAAACTCTATGATAACCAAATTTGGTAGGTAGGTTTACGATATAAAAAGTAAACTATACACCAAAATTTAGATTTCTATGTTACAAGAAAAAAAAGTTATAATAAAATATTTTGTGTCAGATCATTTTTATGAAAATTCACTACCATAACGCACTTGCTGCGTCTTCGACTTTTTTATTTCTATGTTACAAGCAAAAAGTTCAAAAAAAAATTGTGCCAGATTATTTCTATCAAAATTCACTACCATAACGCACTTGCTGGGTCAAGACTTTTAGAAAAAACTTTTCAGAAACATGCTTAGACTGACACATTAGATACTTTAAACAATTTCTCAGCTGATAATAGACACGGTTTGGTATTTCGCATGTACGCTGAGATACCAAACTTTATCTACCAGCTGCTGAGATATTGTTTAAAAAGTATGTAATGTGTAAAAAACTTTGCATGCAAATAACTCGGCAAACGCAAGAGAACAAAAGGTAAGAATAGTGTCAGCGTACGTGCGAGATACCAAACTTTATCTATTAGCAGCTGAGAAATTGTTTAAAGTATGTAATGTGTAAAAAACTTGACATGTCAATAACTCGGTAAAGGCAAGCGAACAAAAGGTAACATTACTGCCAGCATGCATGTAAGATACCAAACTTTATGTATCAGCAGTCGTTTCATCTCAAACTGTCCGGGAGGTCATCAGCATGCAAATTAACGAATTTTTCTTGTAGTTTGTGCAGCCAGTGGGAGGGAAGGGGTTTCTAAGCATGTTTCTGAAAAGTTTATTCTAAAAGTCTTGACGCAGCAAGTGCGTTATGGTAGTGAATTTTGATAGAAATAATCTAGCACAAAACATACTTTTTTTTAAATTTTTGCTTGTAACATAGAAATAAATAAAAATGTTAGTTTATAGTCTACTCCTTATCTCACAAACCTACCTACCAAATTTGGTTACCACAGCTGTTTTATTTTTTGAGAACATTTTTTTCAATAGAAAACAAAATTTTCCCGGAATACCGGTTCTGATTTTCCTGGCTAACGAACTTATCCAAGTCACTTACAAAAGGAAGGCACATGCCAAACTATCGAAATCTGCCTATTATTTTTTGTCTTATCGCTATGATTAACTAAAAAGCGTTCGGCTGGTTCTCTGCAAATTTAACCAATAAACACTTAAATGTAACAATATTATGTTTTTTTACATTTTTTGTACATGCTGTTGGACCTATTTTTAGATGTATTTGATACAGGCAAAAATATATTAACAAGTATAAAATATTTATTAGATCTTATTCAATGAAAAGAACTACAACCTGACAACACTGTATGTGGTATTAACGTTTCTGTTTCATATCTTGGCTGCGCCGTTTAGCATGCGCCGTTTAGGATGCGCCGTGTGACACCCTCAATTCAAAAATTACCATTTAAATTTCAATTCAATATATTTCAACTTCCATGTTTGGAGATGATGTGTTTTGACAGTTTCCCTTGTCGCACACTAGTATAATTACACAAGTCACATTTAAAAGGTCTCTCTTCAATACTTCTGTGTTTGTAGATGATGTGTTCTGACAGAACCCATTTATATACGCTAGCATAATCACACAATTCACATTTGAAAAGCCTCTCATCAATACTTCTATGTTTAGAAATAATGTGTGTTGACAGATGTGCTTTTCGTGCACTGGTGTAATCACACAACTCACATTTAAAAAACCTATCTTCAACACCTCTGTGTCTGGAGATAATGTGTTGTGACAGATTCACTTTCTGTACACTTGTGTAATCACACAATTCACATTTAAAAGGTCTTTCTTCAATACTCCTGTGTTTAGAAATGACGTGTTTAGACAGATGTGCTTTCCATACACTAGTGTAATCACAAAACTCACATTTAAAGGGTCTGTCTTCAACACTTCTATGTTTAGAGATTATGTGTCTTGACAGATGCCATTTTCGTACACTAGTGTAATCACAAAACTCACATTTAAACGGCCTCTCTTCAATGCTTCTATGTTTAGAGATGATGTGGCTTGACAGATGCCATTTGTGTACACTAGTGTAATCACACAATTCACATTTGAAAGGCCTCTCATCGATACATCTGTGCTTCGAGATGATGTGTTTTAACAAATTACTTTTCTCTACACCAGTGTAATCACACAACTCACATTTAAAAGGTCTCTCCTCAATACGCCTGTGTTTATAGATGATGTGTTTTAATAGGTAACCTTTGTTTACAGAAGCGTAATCACACAACTCACATTTAAAAGGTCTTTCTCCAATACTTTTGTGTTTGGAGATGATATGTCTGGACAGATTACTTCTGTGTGCATTAATGTAATCACACAACACGCATTTAAAAAGTCTCTCTCCAATATTTCTGTGTTTGGAGGTGACATGTCTTGACATAGTCTGTTTGCCTACACAAGTGTAATCACACAACTCGCATTTAAAAAGTCTCTCTTGACCACTCCTGTGTTTAGAATCAGGAGCAGTCTGTCTGGAGAAATCTGTCTCCTGTAAATTACAGTGATCATCTAAATCACACTTAATGTCCAACTGTTGGCACACGTCAATATTTACACTCGTTTGGCAATCATTACCTCCAGAAATGTCTCTATCACTACAGTATTCCTTTTTTAAATTCACAAGTACAGTCAAATCATGTTCTTCTATATCTATTTTGAAATCTTCCTCTGTTTTTACTTCTTCCTTCCACTCTAACTTTAGAGTCAACTCGTTACTGGCATCCATGTTTGGTAACTTCACACGGCGGCACAAATTTTTTAAATTTACGTTTAGCTAATTTTCAGAAACCAAATTACCCAATTATAACTTATAAAGCGTGCTCACTATTAAACAGAGTGGGGGGAACGATCGACTTCATGATACAAAATAAAATACATATAATGACAGATATTATGATCATGAGGCTACCTATTTTTAGAACTGTCACGCGCATGGTGTCATCATGTGGTGACTCCAAAGAGGTTGTATATGTTAGAGGGAACAAAGCCGAGTTTGCAGCCTGTCGATTTCCCACTCCTGTCACCGTCCAATCACAAACAAAATTTTGAATAACGCGCTAATGTGTTTTGTTTTGATTCGTTCCCCCAACCGCTCTTGAAGTTATTGTCAGCTGTCAACAAGTATTTGAAGTGTTTGTTGATTTGCGATTAGAGGTTATCTTGTGTGTTTTGCCGTTTTTTAGCAGTGTTTTAAGAGTGTAAAAGTTAAAAAATGCCAAGGTGTATTGTGAAGAACTGTATGTACAATAAAAGTGCCAATTATGAAAAGGATAAAGCAACTGTGCATTTATTTCGGTAAGTTGTTTACATGTCTTCTGTTTCCTTGTTTGGCGCCAAATGTTTATTGGTTTTCACAGGTCCGTATTTACACATTGTATTGCTTTTGTTAAATCTTTAGCATTTATTATTGTCAATTGTGTTTTTTTAAGAAATAAAATCTTAATAATGCATTATTTATTGAATATTTGTAATGAAATTAAGCATTTTGTTTGGCAATTATTATTTGAATTAGATGTATTTACCTATGTAGTTCCAGTAGAAGCAGAAAAAAAGTAGAATAGTTTCGTTTTATCTATTACTGCATCTTTCTAGAGGTTCAGTCACTGATAAAGTAGATAATTCGAGATATTATTTTCAGATTTCCCAAAGCTGGTGAAAGATACGAGGCTTGGAAACGAGCATTAAATTTAAGCGATGAAGATATTTTTATGAACTCAAATGTGTGCAATTTAAATTTTACCGAGGAATCTTATGATTTAGAAAAATCACCTTTTGCAGTATACTTAAAAAAAAGTTCTATACCTGTATTGGTAAGTACTGAATCAAGGTTATTAATTTATGTAACTATTAGTGATATATATATATATATATATATATATATATATATATATATATATATATATATATATATATATATATATATATATAGCCAAACAGCGGTTTTTCAATGGCACTGCTATCAGTGATGGCTATTTTTAAATAACAGGGACTTTAAACAGCTACTGCGATTGTGGTTTAGCCATTTACAATGCTGCATGTGCGTATGCTATTATTTTAAACACTTACAAGGTGTTAGTGTTAACCGCTTAATTGAAACCACAATATGATCTTCAGATAGCTTTTAAATTATATTAATTTTAAAACTACTCAGATTTTTACTATTAATAGAAGTTCTATAAAATTAGCATATTACAAGAATATACGATGAGAGAAATCTACATATTATTTTTATTTTAATATAATGAAAAAGTTGGAAGGCATATATATGCTACAGTTCGGTGCTGCTTTAATTTTAGATTCAGCAGGTTTTTCCATGATATAATGACTTACAAGATATATGATATTGCGCATATGCCCCGTCCCCTCCTATGACATCACATGGTGAGTAACGTTATAGAAGGCCAACTACACACTTAACACAAAGTCATTCGCAATCAAAAAGTTTCTATACGTCAGTTTAATGTGGTTGAAGTTACATTCCATTCCATTTTTATATTACATATATATATATATATATATATATATATATATATATATATATATATATATATATATATATATATATATATATATATAAGTGAAGTATAATAATTAAGGGGAGCCCTGAATTAGCATTGGTGATACACACACAAACTTAAAAAGTAGAGAAGACGTTCGTAGACATTTACAGGGGGCGTTAACATTCATAAACTTGATTTGATCATCATGTCACATAATCATAGTATAGTATTCTGATCTTAAAAAATTAATTCCAGCTGTATGCACTCAAATATCAGTAAAATACCTAATTTGTTAAGGGGTTGTGATGAAACGTCAAACTCCACTGTACGACAGCATATTATTATTGCATTGGACTCACCACATGACGCCATGCGCGTGACGGTTCTAAAAATAGATAGTCTCATTATCATATCTCGCGTTATTTGTATCATGAGTTTTTCGTTTTCTACCTATAAGAAAAGGAGAAATGTTGTATTCTAATACTGGCGAGAAGGAAAGTATACAGATACTTCTACTCGCTCGCACAAACTGCGATTGCGTGTATTATGAATACAGCAATTGCTGTTTGTCATGGAGTTTTTAGTATAAGATGAATTTCATAGAAATAATTACTCTAATGATTTGTGTAAATCTCGGTTTTCACAATCGCTGTTGTTTTGTGTTTTAATAACAGCTGCTAACAGCGATCTTTTAATAGAAGCGATTAAATCACCGGTAGCTATATATCGCTCATCTCTAGTAACTATGCTACTAATTACATTCACGTAATATATTGTTATGATATTTATCGTAATTTAATTAGCCCTGCAAATTTACATTAATGGTATTCGTTTCAAATTTATTTATGCAGGTAACAAACAAGCCATCAACACAAGTCGTTTTTGGCGAGCAGCCAATGACTGATATAACTGCTATCAATGTGCCATTTGCAGCTGACCCGTCAACTAGTACTTGGTCTGGTAGCAATGTACCTGTAATGGATTATTCTCGGCCATCAACAAGTGCTGGTTTTTATGAAGAGAAAACTGTTGTAGAGGTACCGCAAAGATCGTTTAGTAGTTTAGGATTTGCTGAAATGAAAACACCTTCAATGCCACCCACTTTGAAGGAAATGGTGAGTTAAATTCAGTTTTTGCCGTTTATGAAATCAGTATAATTTTAAAAAACCTAATATGTTATTCCATCACATTTTATATGGTGTTTAAGTTTGTATAGTCCATGATTAAATAAGTTAGAAACAACTGTTTTGCAATTTATCTCAACCACTATTAACCAAAATGTGTTGTTGGAAATTTTGTTTATATATTCATTTTACTTCAGAAAATAAATGGTTTATCATTGAACATTTTTTATAGGTTGTTACACCGCGCAAACGTAAACTGAAGAAGCAGTTATTCGATGCACGAAAAAAAATTAAACGGCTCAGCAGTAGTGTTCATCATTATAAGAAGAGAACAGCAACCCTTGCGAATATAATCAAACAACTAAAAGGTAAAGTAACCGACGAAACATTAGAAACATTAATGCAAATAGGACCTAATGAAGAATTTTTACAAAGACAATTAGGTCGTAAACATAAGTATGAAAATCAACTTAAAGCTTTTTCTCTTATGCTGCATTATTACTCTCCCAAAGCTTACAGTTTTGTCAGAAACACATTTAACTCGGCTCTTCCTCATCCAAAAACTATATCTAGATGGTATCAAAGCGTTAATGGGGAAGCTGGTTTTACGTCAGAGGTGTTCAACTTATTAAAGTCAAAATCAGAAAGCACAGATGGAAAACTTATATGTTCTTTAGTCATAGATGAGATGGCAATTCGCCAACATATAGAATGGGATGGGGTAAAATATTATGGGTTTGTAGATTTTGGTACAAATCTTGAGACCGATTGTAACCCTGTAGCCAAGGAAGCTCTTGTTTTTATGCTTGTTAGCATTAATCAATCATGGAAGCTTCCTCTTGGATATTTTTTAATCGACTCTTTAAGGGGTACACAAAAACAAAATTTGGTATTACAGTGTTTAACGCTACTAAATGAGTCGGGCATATACGTGGTCTCAATAACTTTTGATGGGGCAACAAATAACCTAACGTTAGCAAAAGAACTTGGCTGCGATTTGAATTGGAGGAACATTAACTCTACGTTTGTTGATCCTAGTTCAGGTAGGAAAATTGCAGTCTTTTTTGATCCATGTCATATGATCAAACTGATAAGAAACACATTAGGCGATAAAAAATTAATAATTGATGAGAATGGGGAAAATATAAAGTGGGATTATTTAGTAAAATTAAATGAGTTACAGGATCAGGAGGGCGTTCATTTGGCAAATAAATTAAGAAAATCGCATATATTTTATACAAATCAAAAAATGAAGGTTAAATTAGCCACACAACTTTTTAGCCACTCAGTGGCACATTCTTTGGAATATTGCAATGAAGTTTTACATCTTGAGGAGTTCAAAGAATGTGAGGGAACTGTGAAATTTATCCGACTTATAAACAATTTATTTGACATTCTTAATTCTAGAAATTTAAACAATTCAGATTTTAAGAAAGCAATAAACGCAGAAAATTTTGAAAACATTAATGTATTTTTAAGAGAGCTATCACAATATTTAACGTCACTTAGGATAATTGATGGAACGCTTCTGTGTGAGAGTGGTAGAAAAATGGGTATAATTGGCTTTTTATTTTGCATACAAAGTTTGCAATTTGTTTATAAAACTTTAATTGCCGACAATAATTTTTTGCTGTATTTTCCCACTTACAAAATCAGTCAGGATCATATTGAGCTTTTTTTTGGGCAAATTAGATCCATGGGAGGCTATAACAATAACCCATCAGCAAAGCAATTTAAAAGTGCATATAAAAGGATGATGGTGCATCTTGAATTAAAAGATTCATTTAAAGGAAATTGTATCCCTTTGGAAGCAATTCCTATTCTGTCACCCATTGAGGTAATAAATAAAACTTGTGGGCGAGAACGAATATCTGAAGAACCAGATGAAGACATGAGTCAAATAGATAATTTTGAAGACGACACAGTTCTTCAAATATTAGATATGAATATATCAGAGTTTAAGAAAGAAGTCGTGACATATATATCTGGCTATGTAGTAAGGAAAATAACAAAAGCTCTGAGATGCGAAAAATGCGCGGGTGAACTTGTTGGGGAGAGGTCTGCGTTATTAACATCGTTTATAGATCAGAAAGACAAAGGTCAACTCCTCACATACCCATCTGACGATGTAATATCTATTTGCACTATTGCAGAAAAAGTTCTTCAAACATACTTAAATGAATCTGCGGTGATTATAAATGTAAAGGAAATAAACATGCGAATATTAAAAACTATAATAAACCAAAACAGCATATTTAAAAAACTTGAAGTTCACTTTCGAGAACAAAATCTTTTGACTTGCCATTATGGCCATCTAATTAAACTAATATCATCTATGTATGTTTCTATTAGAATACATCATTATAACAAAAATCTATTTGATAAAAGTAGAAGTTTAAGGGCTGTTTATAACAAACTTCTCTTATTTAAGGGCCAATAATTCAGTGTACATTTCAAGTACTCGTATGTCCTTCAAATAATGTTATCGGGAAGTTATTATGTCTTATAATATGACCAATAAATTTTAGCTTCCTCTCGATTTCTTTGAGCAAGCCTCTTTATTCGTTCACCTCTCCTAGCAAACTTTGAAGCGTCTTTCTATCAACCTGCACTGTCTTTGACATTTTTCTTGTCTACATTTCAAAAGCTTATATTCTCTTCATATCCTGCTTAACTACAGCCCAAGTTTCCGCCCCATACATTACCATACTCCATACACGTACGACTTGCATTTGTTCCTCATGGACAGGTTAAAATGTTTATTAGTGAGAACAGTACTTTGGTTATTGAATGCTTATTTTGCCATCGCGATCCTCTTCAGACCTTTCCTACACTTACCATCATCTGTGATAATACTTCCAATCAATTATTTGAAATAATCTAATAAATCAAGCGTCATGTTATAAGATTTAAAAGCTACTTTTGTATTTGTATAGGTATTCAAAATTTGTGAAATGCACACGTAACGCAATCTACATCGATCAAACTTCTAGAAATTTTAACACCCGATACAAAGAACATATTTTTGCATTTAGAAATAACCATGCTGACAAATCTACATTTGCAAAACATATTATTGATACCCAACATAGACCCACAGTAAATAACGGCATAAAACCACAACATTTTTGTCATGACAAGTGTAAACTAGACTTGTTTTAAGCTTTAGAAGTAAAAAAGCATATACACGACAATATTTAGGATTTCTGAGATATTCTTCTTCCTAATTAAATAAATCAGACAACATAAATCTAACTATTTTTTCCAAAAAGTTGTTATAAGACATGATGTGTGTCGATATTTTCATTGTATAGTCTGCTTTATTAATGTGTTTGTTTAGTTATTTTATTGTTGTAATTGTTATTATAGTTATTACTGTTATAGGTTTCTTCTATCTTTATGTTAAATATTGATATACATCACGTAGACATTTTAAAGGCGTCATCCGTCATATTTGTTTTATTTTATTTTCACTTTTAAAGATTTTTTTGATTATAACATCATAAAATAGCAACAGAACTTTATTTGTAATTGTCATGATTTCGTATTAATTCAAATTTTTTCTGTCTGAGGATACTATCAAGCAGCAAAACCAGTAACAGAGACGTTGAAGAACATCTAGAATTCAGAAGGGCCACTTGCTCCAGTTAGCTTACGCGCTGGCTACGTCCTTCACCTACAAAAACGAAAACCAACAGTGAAGCCAGAGAAGTAGTCTCCAAGTCTGTATGAAGTATGGACCAGTTTCATGAAGTAAGGGCAACAGCAATCAATGAAATTAATCTCTATTTCTTTAAAAAAGACAAGGAATGTTAACATTAATTTGTAAACAGTACAATGTACTTTATTTTGTATTTTCTTCTGTTGTTGAAATAAAAACTATTATTATTTATCTAACCTTTTGAATATAAAACTTTATCCAATATATTCATCCAACAATTTATCCAACCAATAACCCAAAAAATATTTCACTGATTTGGAGAAAATTTTGGAATTACGCTTATTTTGCTAATGGCTTGGATGAGTTCGTTCATCAGATCTTAACACATAGTTTTTCCTAACAAAAAATTAAATATATTTTTTTAAACGCAATAGCTTTCAAATTGTTTAAGTGATTGGAACGAAAATTTACAACTTAAAAGAACATACAGAGATGTGGTTGTGTACCAATTTTCAAGTCTTTTGATCAAAGAAAAATGAAGTTATTCGAAATTAATAATAAAATAATCCTCGACATCACTTCAAATTCTGTAATGCAATATCTACAATGTTGGACAAAGGCAGAGCAATACAGCACCTGTACTGTTATGCTATTTAAATAAATTGTAGATAAAATGTAAACAATGGAAGTTACAACCATTGCCAGATGTCAAGATGTTGCTGACCAGGATTGCCCGATCTTCAGAAATTTCATGTAGTTAAACCTTTCATGTATAAACATATGAAATTTTTACAACTTCTGATAATAAAGAAAACATTTTATAAAATTTAATTTTATCAGTCAGTTAAAAAATACTGTATTTAATACCTGCAAATTTCGAATTACCCATTTCTCATGATTTTTAACTTAGGTATCCCTCCGATCATAATTTACTCTATCCGACAACTTTGTTAGACTGCGTCTGTGCTGAAGCTCAGCTGTCATTTGTCATTGTGTGGTAGTGTTATTTATTGACAATATCAAATTGGAAATTTAGGACAGTAGAAACAGACACCATAAACAAAGAAGAAATTGGAAATTTAGCCTCTAGTGTAGGTTTTTGACATACCATTACTAGAGAGATATGATAATGTGGCAGCATAATAATATTATGCTAATGCTGTGGTACAGTCAGTTTGGTGTTTCATCACATCTCGTAACACACCAGCTGTTGTGTGCATACAGTTAGATGTAATTTTGTATTATCAGAATACTACTGTAACATGATGAAATCAAGTTTATAACTGTTAACATACTGTAAATAATTTCTCCACTTTTCAAGTTTGTGTTGCTGCAATGTTAATTAAGGGTTCCCTTAATTATACGCTTATTGTGCTTATAAATGTAATATAAAAATAAATGAAAATGCAAGTGAACCTATTTAATTTAGCTCTGTATTCTACATTATCTGAAAAAGACATTATAGGCGACGAAGTAGAATGTAATTTCGGTAAATTTGCAGTTGACTGCATGAGGGTTTTAGATATTTTTTTCCAGCAACATGCTTAGAACCTTCCTCGGCCACAAGGCAAATTTTCTGGCAAACAACCCCCAAGAAAATTAAGGGACTTTGAAAACATGCGTTTTTCACATTTTACAGCAATACCTCCTTTAAACCCTGTCTACCCCATATTCGCCCAGGTCCAGCAACCTTCTTGGGGGTTGCTCACAAGAAATTTTTCTTGTGCTTTATGCTTTGAAGGTAGTTGTATGCATGCACAAGGGGAAGGAGAACCCCCCGAATTTTTGGGTGAGGAGCAGAAACCCTCTTCCTCCTGGGGGTTCTTCTCCTGCATGCATACAATCACCCTCAATGCATCAACCAAAGGATTTTTTTTCCAGCTTTCTAGTGTATTTTTCTAGAGTATATTTCCTGTTTATCAATTGCTTTGTTTGAGTTTTGTATCCAAATTACTCTATAAATATATGTCATAGATCATGTTTTTGCTTGTCCTTCTTTACCTTGTTTTACTGTTCCTAATTAAATAAATTAATTTTCATAACTTTTAATATAAGGCTAAATCTTACAGCTTATATAAATATATTATTTAATATTGTTATGAAAATTCACTATCATAACGCACTTGCTGCGTTCCGAACCTTTTTAGGTTACCTATTTATACAAAAGCTTAAGAAATTCATGAATAAGCATTACATTTCAATGATTGAATAATTTCAGTTTTATTTCTAACCAAACTAAAAATTCCTAAATACGTCCCTGACGTTTCTCCCACTCAAGTCACCGAACTCCGCCCAGTTTGGAAAAGTGTACAGGCTTCTTGTATTGCAAAACTGCACCTTTGTTACCTCTATCCCTTACAACCTCTTTGGGTGACTCCAACTCCAATGCAATAATAATAATAACATACTGCCGTTCAGTGCAGTTTGACGTTTCAGCACAACTTCTTAACAAATTACCTATTTTACTAATATCTAAGTGCCTGCACACCTGCATAATCACAAGATATGTTGTAGTTAAATAATTTCCGATAGGATGTAACCTTATATTTAGATAAGAAATACATATAGATAGTGGCGTGCGGTCCATGGAAGCAAGGGAAGCATTGCTTCCCTTAAAATAACGACCACATACTTACTTAAAAATAATTTGTATTAAACAGCATTATTTAAAATCCATTTTGTATTTTAAATATTAAATTTCAAATTCTAAAACTAATTTATTTATTACAATTTTTAATTCGCAAGCTCACACATAATTATTTATTATGCATCATACTGTACTTGTATATGCGCTCTGCGCTCTTAACAAGGCCGTCGTCACAGTAAACCGACCGCCAACCAACAGCATGAACCTGATACGACGAGAGTGGATGCAATGACTTCAGTTAAATACACGTAGCCAGCAGGCCACATAATGAGAAACTCTTGCTCGATGCAATGTACGTGTATTTCAACATGTAGAACGTGTTACGAATCACGTACAACGTGAATGTCGCTGATTATTTCGTAGAAATAAGCAGTTGACTAAGTTAAATACATTGGCATTTTATGATTATTAATATGGCTGCAACTACATCAGCTTTTAACAGCGGCATCGGTGGGGGTGGGAATTTACAAACTTTACGAACAAGTGGTAATAATAACGGTGATTGTGTCGTGTGTTTTTTGATAACCAAAGGATTTTCAGCTTTATCGTTTACTGAAAAACTTGCTATTATTAATAAAGGTAGGCGGAAACCTGCTCTAAAAAACTTAAATACAAGAATTAAAACATGTATTCGACATTTCAACGCGGAAAAAACTTATAAACAATATGAATGGTTAACAGGAATAAACTGTTTTGTTGGCCTGGTAGTCTATTTGTGACTGAAAAGGGGATGTGGAATAAAATTGGGTTTTCCGACTTAATCTACATAAAGTAGTAAAAAGACATGTTATGTCTAAAGAGCATTTACAGACCATTTTAAAATTACGTGTCTTTGGAAAAAATGCGAATTGAACACGCCGTTGACAAGCAGATAGAAATTAGTCATCGCCAACACAATGAACTGGTTGATAAAAACAGAAACCTATTAAAAAGACTTATTAATGTTGTGTGTTTTCTTGGTCAGCATGAATTGGAGTTCAGGGGTCATGATGAAACAACTACATCTGCAAATAGAGGAAACTTTCAAGACCTAGTTTCTTTAATAGCCAAATACGACATTTGTTTAAAAAATCACTTGGAACAGTCTAATGTTTTTCGCGGGACATCAAATCGCATTTAGAATGACTTAATTGCGGCTGCTGCCACTATTATTTTGAACAGAATTAAATCTGAAATTAAACAGACTCGTTTCATTGCTTTTGTTCTAGATGAAACAACCGACGTAACTAATTTAAGTCAACTATCTGTAGTAATACGCGATGTAAAACTGGATGGGAGCAAGAAAGATTTTTAGGCTTTAAAAATGTGACAGAAGATCGTACCGCAAACGCTCTATATAAAATTGTGCTTAATATTATGAAAGATATTGGGGAGACTGATAATAAATTAATTGCTTAAAGCTATGATGGGGCTGCTGTTATAGCCGGACATTTAGGAGGTCTTCAAGCTAAAGTGCGGGAAACGTTTTCCAATTCTCTATTTGTACACTGTTGCGCTCATAAATTAAATTTAATTTTATCCCATAAAACATATTAAAGAATGTAAGGTGTTTTTTGCTACCCTAAGTGGAATGGTTGCTTTTTTCCAAATCTATGAAGCGCACACAAGCCTTAGACTCAATTGTTAAAAAACGTTTACCCAAAGTAGCTGCAACCCGATGGAACTACAACGGCAGACTTGTGTGAACTATATTTGAACACCGTGAATCGTTAATTGAACTTTTTGAAAACATAATAGAAAAATAGCAAAAATTGGGATGCAGAAACAATAAATAGTTCTAGAGGATTTTTGGATGGTTTGAAAAGATACTTTAATTTTAATTTTTTACTTAATATATTTTCGGAAATATTTCCGTTTTCAGATAATGTATTTAACATATTGCAATGTAAAACAAATGACATTGGTTTTTGTCTGAAGAAAATTAGTGAATTTATTTCCATTATAATTCAAAAAAGGAATGAATTTGATAAGTTCTAGAAAAAACAATGGAATTAGGAAAAGTGGAGATACGAAGAAAGCGTCTGCGCACTGATAATGTGGAAGACCTTCAAACTTCTTATCGCCGCCTTTTCTACAAAATCATAGATCAAATTCAGCAACAAATTAACTGCAGATTTGATCATCTCCGTGACCTGAAATTTCTTGAATTGTGTAATTTTGGAGGATTTGTAGGGATACCTTTCCCAGAAGATTCATTCAAATCATTATTTCACCACCATGGACATTCTTTTGACAAAGCCTTATTACGATCAGAACTTACAGTCATTTATGAAACCGATGTTATTGACACAAAAACTAACGCGAGTGAACCTTTAACTTTCTTAAAAGAATCAAAATTGGAAAATGCATATTCTGAAGTGTTCAAATTATTTGAATTAGTTAGTTGAGTTACAATACAAATAGGTAAGTTTCTGAAAATTGCTTCCCTTATTTAAAATGTCACCGCACGCCCCTGCATATAGACTATATCAGGAAATAAATGCGGCTGACAAGATTAGCTATATTATGAATATTCAGTCTCGAATTTTTTTTCCTATGCTTATATGGCCATAATTTTATTACAAATAAAGTGTAAAAATGTTTTTTATTTAAAATGATTTTTGCCGTCCACACAATTAGTATAAGCCCATAAAAGGCGCTGGTAAAGTATTTTTGAGATAATTGGAAATTGTAGAAAAATTCATAGGTGCGCCTCTGTTAAGATGGCTGTCCTGCATAGATTAACTAGGGCATAAAATGGAACTGATGAAAGAATAGTTATTTATGTACCAAGGGTATAAATAGATGTTTATGCCCGAGAGCGACGATTTTACAAATCTGAGGGCCCCCTCCCGAGGGTTTGTAAGTCGCTCGAGGGCATACACCTCTATTTATACCAGCGGTGCATACAAAATTTATGTCATACTAGTCATACCCAAACAATGAAACATGAATCACCGTTTGCTGAAGCCAACCTAACTATCACCAGATCTTTTCAGAACTGTCAATTTTATGTTAGTTCGACTAAATAATGTTAATTAAATATTTACATATTACTTTTATTCCATTATCTGTAATTTCATTAATAAAGGTTATTAAAGAAGTAAAACAACAATTATTTGTTTTTATGTGCGAGCGGGCCATAAAGGGTACGTTTTGCCTGCGCTGGCCATAAAGTACACTTTATGTACTTTATACACCATTATGTAGTTGGTAACTAAGCAATAAAAACACAGTAATGAACTAGTATGACATAAAATATGTTTCACTGGAATTACTGAATACTCCATACCAGTCTTACAATCAAGCTCTTAATCCTATCAAAACGGGAACTGCATTTATTACATATTAGTAGATATATGAGATCTTATGGAGTAAATATGTACTATCAATTTACACTAAAATCATTTACCTGTGAAATGTAATTCCAATTCTTATTGGTATAACTTGGGCACTTGAAAACACTACACTTAACCATTGTTTATGTCTCAAACGTTTGATTAAGAAATATTCAAAACACTACAAAGGACCAAATGGACATTCTCTTTATTTGGCACCAAAGTAAAGAGACATGACCTAAAACTGGCTTCACTTTCTGTACATGCGCAAGATACCGTGTTATATATCCTGTCTCTTCTTTATCTAAGATTCTATTAGTTTTACCAAAGAGGTTGTAACTTACAACCTCTTTGAATTTTACTGATCTTGGTCTAAAATTAAAATTGACAAGTCATTTCAAATGCTGTCTGTTGTCGCTGTCATTTGTCATATCATGCTCTCTAATGTGGCACCGTGGTCCCGTAGTCTTAGTCCCGTGTCGTTAGTCGTTATAATCATGTCTTCGAACTGAGTGAATTTATGGCTGGTTATTCGCTTATTACTTATTACCAGAAATCAATCAATCCAACGTGAAAAGGAGATAGTGGAAATAATTTAAAGTGTATAAGAGACAGTCCCATTAAAATAGTAGCTGTCGAAACAGATTCATGGAGCATATAAAACAAGAAGACCAGGAGATCGGTGAAGCCGAAGCCTACTGTAAAGCTGAAAATGAAAATTATGATGATGCAAAGTTTACGCTCCCCTGCGAGTTTGATCCGGATACGAAATTGGATTTGCAAATAAATGAATCTTTAATAAAACTGGAAATAGAAGAGCATGCCTTGGACAGTGTTGTATTAAGCTCAGATTTAAAAAAAGTGTACTGGAATAAAAATGAAACCGAAAATTCTACTAATAATCAAAACCCCTGGCCTACTTTGGGCATTGAGGATGATGTGCATGCCGATGTGAAGTGTGAGTTGCAGACCTTATTTCAGGACGTTGAGCAGTGTGAGAAAGAAGTGGCACCAAATAATGAAGATAAGAAAAATTCTTTTGATTGTATTCAATCCCAAAATCGCGAAAAGAGCTCGTATCAGTGTTTATTGTGTGAATATGCAAGCATAAGGAAAAAAGAGTTGGTATGGCACATTCGATCAAAACACACAAGAGAAAAGTTGTTAAATCACATTAAATCAAAACACATTGGAGAAAAGCCTTATCAATGTTCATCATGCGATTATGCAAGTGTGCGGAAACGAAATTTGTTAGATCATATTAAATCAAAACACACAGGAGAAAAGCCTTATCAATGTTCATCATCTGATTATCAAAGTGTAAAGAAACAAAATTTGTTGAAGCATATTAAATCAAAACGCATGGGAGAAAGGCCTTATCAATGTTCATCATGTGATTATGCTGGTGTGAGAAGAGGTAATTTGTTCAATCATATTAAATCAAAACACACAGGAGAAAAGCCTTATCAATGTTCATCATGTGATTATGCAAGTGTGTACAAACATTATTTGTTGGATCATATTAAATCAAAACACACAAGAGAAAAACCTTATCAATGTTCATTATGTGATTATGCTGCTGTAAGGAAAAGTTATCTTTTGAGTCATGTTAAATTTAAACACACAACAGAAAAATTTCATCAATGTTCATCCTGTGATTATGCAAGTGTGCAGAAACGAAAATTGTTAAATCATATTAAATCAAAACACACAGGAGAAAAGCCCCATCAATGTTCATCATGTGATTATGCAAGTGTGCACAAACATTATCTGTTGGATCATATTAAATCAAAACACACAAGAGAAAAACCTTACCAATGTTCATTGTGTGATTATGCTGCTGTAAGGAAAAGTTATGTTTTGAGTCATACGAAATTTAAACACACAACAGAAAAATCCCATCAATGTCCATCATGTGATTATGCAAGTGTGCAGAAACGAAGATTGTTAAATCATATTAAATCAAAACATACAGGAGAAAAGCCTCATCAATGTTCATTCTGTGATTATGCAAGTGTGCATAAACATAATTTGTTGGAGCATATTAAAGCAAGACACACAGGAGAAAAGCCATATAAATGTTCATCATGTGATTATGCTAGCGTGAGAAAATATTATTTGTTAAATCATATTAAATCAAAACACACAGGAGAAAAGCCTCATCGGTGTTCATTTTGTGATTATGCAAGTGCACAGAAACATGTTTTGTCAAAGCATATTAAATCAAAACACACAAGAGAGAAGCCTTATCAATGTTCATTATGTAATTATGCAAGTGTGCAGAAAGAACATTTGTCAGGCCATATTAAATCAAAACACACAGGTGAGAAGCCTTATCAATGTTCGTCATGTGATTATGCAAGTGTGCAGAAACATGTTTTGTTAAATCATATTAAATCAAAACACACAAGAGAAAAACCTTATCAATGTTCATTATGTGATTATGCAAGTGTGCACAAACAGCTCTTGTTAAAACATATTAAATCAGAACATACAGGAGAAAAGCCTTATCAATGTTCATCATGTGATTATGCAAGTGTGGACAAAAAAAGGTTGTTAAAGCATATTAAATTAAAGCACATGGGAATGGCATCATAAGTGTTCATCAGTTGATTCAATTAATGCAACTAAACATGATTTCTTAAGGCATATTAAATTCAAGTCTCATCAATGTTTATCATGTGATTATACAAGTATGTACAAGCTAAATTTGTTGAGGCAGTGTTATGTCTTTGACGAAGTGATTAAACAAGATGAGTAACAGAACTACTAATTCTTTATTGCTACAACTAACATAAATAACAATTCGTGAACTAGTGAATATAACGTCAATTAAATATGTAATTTTAAATGATTATGTACGTTTGTAAAACAATGAGCTGCACTTCCACAACACAACCTTCGTAGGTACCACATTCTTGCCATTGCTTGCCATTTGGAACAAGAAAATTAGATTGTTCTAAATTTTGTTCTGAGGGTGTTCTGGAGTGCTGTGGGGTGGAGATTCTTGGACTGAATACTGTTGTAGTAGTAGCTTATAGTCCTAACCCACATAGGAAATTTGATGACTTTTACCTGTTGTGTTATTCCTTGGTGGATCATCTATCTAGAACTAACAAGGCTGTGTTGATTGCCGGAGATTTTAATTTAAATTTGTTGCAGAATTCTCCAAGTGTTATCAAATATACTGATTTGTTGGAGTGTTTTGGTTTTAATAATTTGATCAGTGATCCGACAAGGGTAGCATTTTCATCAGCTACATGCATTGATCATGTGTTGGTTAATGATCTGTTTGACACTTTGCGTGTGGAAAACTTCGATCCTGGTTTATCCGATCACAATTGTCAGATTATACAGTTCCTGGTTGATAGGGAAGCAGTCCCCAAGAGACTTTCTTATTTTAGAAATTTCTCTCCGTGCAACATTGGCTCTTTTCGTTTATGCTTGGAAAAAGAAACCTGGAGGGAGGTGTATGAGTCTAGGTGTCCAGACAAAGCTTTTGAATGCTTTTTCCACACCTTTTATTACTATTTTGACCTGAGTTTTCCATTGCGGAGATACTCACGGGATTATTTTCGGGGCAGGACCAGGAGAGGGGACAATTGGTGGTCCTCTGAAGATGTTATTGCTCTTAGAGACAAATTAACCTTGGTACATGATCTGTGTAAACAGCATCCTGAGTTTGCTGATTTAAAAAAACGTCTAAATGGGCAGTATAATGAGCTTTTGAAATCTAAAAGGCAACATTTTCATGATCAGAAAGTCGCAAATTCCACTAACAAGGCAAAGACAATGTGGGGTATTGTTAGAAGGTTTCGTAATAGGGTGAGAGATTCAAATGATTTGGGAATAAAAGTGGATGGAGTACAGCTTGCCCATCAGAATTTGGCTGACTTTTTAAATCACCAGTATACTACTATGCATCTTGATGATGATACCTTTGTGGATTGGAATTTTTTGGAGTCCTGTGTGCCTTTTGTTGACGCATCTTTTTTCCTTTCCCCAGTAATTGATGTTGATATTGTGGATATTATTGGGGGTCTTAACTGTTCCAGTTCATCGGGTTGTGATGGTATCTCTAATGATTTGCTCAAACAAGTAGGTGATCTTATCTGTGGCCCAATTGCTTTTGTTGTCAACTTGAGTTTCGAGATGGGTAGGTTTCCTAGCAAACTTAAAGAGGCTTTAGTTTTCTTATTATTCAAAAGAGGAGACCCTGAAAGTTTCTTGAATTATCGACAAATCAGCTTGTTAACCTCTTTTTCAAAAATCTTTGAAGGTGTTATTGATAAGCAGTTGCGTAAGTTCTTCTCTGCAAATTCAGTTTTTTCATTGTGGCAGCATGGCTTTACTGATGGTAGAAGTACCAACACAGCCTTATATGAGTTCATATTTCAAATTGTAGAGTCAATAGATAAAAAGGAACCTTGCTTGGGACTGTTTTTGGATTTTTCAAGTGCCTTTGATCGAGTTGATCATGACATTCTATTGAGCAAATTATTTAGATGTGGTATTAGGGGAGGGCCTCATCAGTTATTATCTTCATATCTTCAGGGCAGGAGTCAGAGGGTAAGGCTTTCAGATGGCACTGTAAGCGAACCACTGCCGATTAAATTGGGTGTGCCTCAGGGCTCAATTTTGGGGCCATTATTTTATCTGATCTATGTCAATGATCTTCTTCTTTACATTCATCACATTTTAGGCATAACAGTTGTGTGTTATGCAGATGACACAAATATTCTTGTCAGGGCAGATAGTTTCCATGAACTGACCCAGAAATGTAGCTTGGTGTACGAAAGGGTGAATGTATGGGCTGGCAAGAATAAATTAGTCTTAAATCACGAAAAAACTGTGAAAATTTGCTTTCGATCAGGTGGTATGAGATGTGTTGATGATGTGGTTTACGGTTTTTCCAGTCATGTTAAGATGTTGGGAGTATTTATTGACAGTCATATGCGCTGGCTACCTCATGTCGATTTTCTGTGCACTAGATTGAGGCGTTGTGTATATGCAGTGAAATGTTTAAAGAATGTCTGTGGTGAAAGCACCCTGTTGAGTGTATACCACGCCTGCTTCGACTCACTTATGCGATATGGAATCATTTTTTGGGGTGCTGTGTCTGACTCTAATCGTGTCTTTTTAATACAGAAATTGATTGTTAGAATGGTGGCTGGTGCGGAGTTTCGTGAATCATGTAAACCTTTGTTTAAGAAGTATTCCATTCTCACCTTTTACGACGCTTACATATATGAAATTTGTTGCTTTGTTCATAAGAATTATCATTATTTCACAGGAAATCAAATTTATCATGGTTATGCTACCAGAAATAGAGACATTTTGAGGCCTAGTGCACATTGTACTGCCCTATACCAGAAGAATGTTTATTATAATGGATGTAAATTTTATAACCAACTGCCATCTGCTGTGAAAGCCTCTAATACTTTTTATACTTTTAAGCACACCCTAAAAAATTTTCTGTTGGAAAAGACCTGTTACTCTCTCGAGGACTTCTTTGTTTAGATAAGTGATGTGCTTCATGTTTGTACCGTGCTATATTTTAAATTTTAATTTTAGTTTTACTGATGTATCGCTTATACTGACATTATCACGAACAGATTTTATGCTGTATCTGTGAAATAAATATCTATCTATCTATATCTATCTATCTATCTATCCTCCTTTTCTTCTCCAATGTTGCCGGCTGAAAAGTCTTATTTCAAACTGGTGACATATGTAACATTCTCCCCTCGGCTATAAATTCAAACGCTGGGGCTTCTTTTTTATTCTAGTCGATCTTCGTAATGGTTCTTCGGCCCTTGGTGTAGACGTCAATGGTATGTGAATTGGCTCAGTGACGATTTCTTCCTTGGAAGGTGATGCATCTGTTGCTAATATCAGCGGTAAATCTGGGTTGTAGGGTATTACCACTTTTGAGCTTGAAATTTCTTTCTTTAACATATGAAATACCTTTTCACATTCATCCGTCCACTTAAATTTAACATGCTTCTGTAGAAGATAGTTTAAGGGATGTAACTTTGCTGCAAGGTTTGGTAAAAACTTCTGGTAATAATTTATCATGCCTAGTAGAACTCTTAATTCATTTACGTTCTTTGGAGTTTGACTTTTCACAATAGCCTCGACTTTATCAGGCATTGGTCGAATACCTGTACTGTCAATGATATGACCTAAGTATCTTATTGAGCACTGCGAAAACTGGCATTTCGATTTGTTCAAATGTAAGTTGTGTTTTCTTAACCTTTTAAAAACTTTTTCTAAATTATGTAGTAGGTCTGGATATGTAGTACCTTTGACAACAATATCATCAAAGAAACAAGCAACTTCTGGTAAATCTTGAAGTACTTGATCCATAAAACGTTGCCACACATTTGGAGCTATTTTTATTCCAAACATGAGTCTTTTGACTTTGAATATACCTTTATGTGTACTGATGGCTTGTATCATGGAGCTGTTTTCATCTACTTTCAAATGTAAGTAAGCTTGATTAATATCTAAAGTGCAAAAATAGTTTCCTCCACTCATCTTAGCGAATATGTCTTGTACTTTTGGAATTGGATAATTATCATCTTTAGTAAATTTATTTACTGTGGCTTTGTAATCGGCGCACAACCTTATCTCGCCATTGCTTTTGACTACAGGTACTATTGGACTACCCCACGATGAGTAATTCACCTTTTCTATTATTTTCAGCTTATCTAGTCGATTTATCTCTTCTTCGATTCTAGACTGTAAAACGTATGGCACTGGTCTATGTCGAATAAATATAGGAGTGCAGGTTTCTTCAATTTTTATTGAGCACTGTAAGTTCGGTACTTCCCCAACTTATGTTGAAAATATATCTTCATTTTTCACAAGTAGATTAGTTAAAGCTGTATCGGAATCAACTTGTAAAACAGAGTGGATTTGGTTTATTTCTGACCAGTCAAGCTTCAGTTTTCGTAACCAATCTCTTCCAAATATAGCATCAACATTCTTTTGTATTACGTAAAGATTTCCTTGGGCAACTTGACCTTTGTATTTAATTTGTACGTTACAAGTTCCTAATGGTTTAATAATTTCTCCAGTGTAAGTTCTGAGCTTTATTTCTGTATGGTTTAAGTGCTTATTTGGGCAAATTTCTTTAAATTTCTCGTAAGAAACTGTAGAGACTGCTGCACCGGTATCAAGTTCCATAGTGCATTTATTGTTATCTATAGCTAAGTCAATATTAATCTTCTGAGTGTTCAAAGAATTTACTGCAAGTAGATTTATTGTAAAAATTTCTGAATTATCTTCTCTGTCATCCAGTTCTGAAATTTGATGTAGTTTAGATGAGTTTTTCTTCAAACATACTTTGTTAACATGACCATTTTTCTTGCAATTTGTACAAAATAAGTTTTTACTTTTGCATTCAGGAGACTTATGATTAGTTCTCCCGCATTTGAAACATTTCCCCCATATCTCTTCTGGAATCTTTGTAGTAGACCTTGATTCTTTTGATTTATAATTTTTATGTTCATTTTTATAATTATTTTTATTACTTTTAACTTTATTTATATAATTTATTTGATCGGCAGGCTTGCTTTCTAGCTTTGAAGATTCAATAGACACTGCTACTTTTACTGCATCGTCAAAAGTAAGGTTTGAGCTTTGTTGTAATAATCTTTCTCTAATATCATTATCTCCAACCCCTCTTATGAACTGAGTTCTCAAATGGATATTTATGGTAGATCTTGAGCATAGCTCGCACGTGAAATTACAAATTGTAGTTAATTTCTTTAATTCAGCTTGCAAATTTGAAATTGTCTCTCCTTCATGTTGTATTCGAGATGCAAATTTGTGTTGTTCGGACACTATGCTTGGTTTTGGACACAAGTGGTCTCGAAGAAGTATCATAATTTCTTGAAATTTCCTTGCTTTTGGAGGATCTGGTGCTGTAAGGCTCGTTAGAGTATGATAAGATTTCGGTCCAAGACAGCTGATCAGTATTTGAACACATTTTTTATCATTTTGTGGTGTATCATCTGTTAAACCTCTAAGTTCTAAATAATTCTCAAGCCTTTGTAAATAAGAGTCGAAAGTTTCACTAGTTTCATCGAATGGTTGCAAATTTATTCCTTGTAAATTGGTTTTCGTAATGCCACCTTGCCTGGATTGTAATAATTCAGTCTGTAATCTGTTGTTGTTACTTATTTCAGTAATAGCTTGCGTCAGCTTCTCTAAAAGTTGCTCCATTTTTTTATTTATTTGCAGGACATTAGAAGGAAAAAGGAACGCCTAGAGGGCTATCAAGGCGATTTTTTTTTAGGTTATGGGAGGCCCCTGATTCATAGGTTATGTAATAAGGGTTCAATCGGGTTTGGTACGGCGTCGTAAGTCGTCCAGATTGCGTTATTTGTGTATCTTGATAATATAACCAATTGCAGTTGAAGTAACCAGTTTTAAGTAAAATAAAACGATATGACAACAACGCACAATTTTTGTGTAAAATGGATGAATGGATTGCAGGCGATTCTGTTTCCTACGTAGGCCGCTACGATCGTACTTATTGTAGATGTGGAAAACTTCTGCTAAATATTTGTTTGTGCAAGTAAATCACATATGTAAAAGCCCTAATGTAATATGTAATGTATTTTTGATTAAATAGAGTAAATGCTTGACTTACAGATTTCGTAATTAGAGTATTATTTACTCTGTTTCTATCCTCATCGCCATTTCTGTTATGTCTTTGACGAAGTGATTAAACAAGATGAGTAACAGAACTACTAATTCTTTATTGCTACAACTAACATAAATAACGATTCGTGAACTAGTGAATATAACGTAAATTAAATATGTAATTTTAAATGATTATGTACGTTTGTAAAACAATGAGCTGCACTTCCACAACACAACCTTCGTAGGTACCACATTCTATCCTCCTTTTCTTCTCCAATGTTGCCGGCTGAAAAGTCTTATTTCAAACTGGTATGTAATATGTAACAGGCAGAATAAATGTAAACACCTAAAACAGCTTATTACACAAAAGGATTGATAAATATGTACTTGATAGCTTCCAACAGCAGAGTCCTTGCACGCTGGAATTTCTTTATTGGAGTTCACACGCTGTCAGGGGCGTACGGTGACATTTTAAATAAGGGAAGCAATTTTCAGAAACTTACCTATTTGTATTGTAACTCAATTCTTCTGTCGTTTTTGGCAAATTCGTTAATAATGTCATAAAACTGTGGATTCTGGGACATTTCCTCGACGAAGTGATTTTCAATTGACAAAATTGAAATTTGGGAACGTCTTTCCTGTCCTGTTGAATTCCTAACAAAACTCTTGATACGTTTCAATGTAGAACAATTTCATTCTACAGATGCACTAGTAGCAGGAATTGTTAATACTAATTCACATAATTTGAACGCTTCAGAATATGCATTTTCCAATTTTGATTCTTTTAAGAAAGTTAAAGGTTCACTCGTGTTAGTTTTTGTGTCAATAACATCGGTTTCATAAATGACTAAGTTTTGATCGTAATAAGGCTTTGTCAAAATAATGTCCATAGTGGTGGAATAATGATTTGAATGAATTTTCTGGGAAAGGTATCCCTACAAATCCTCCAAAATTACACAATTCAAGAAATTTCAGGTCACTGAGATGATAAAATCTGCAGTTAATTTGTTGCTGAATTTGATCTATGATTTTGTAGAAAAGGTGGCGATAAGAAGTTTGAAGGTCTCCCACATTATCAGTGCGCAGACGCTTTCTTCGTGGCTCGCTTTTCGTAATTCCATTTTTCCCAGAACTTATCAAATTCATTCCTTTTGTGAATTATAATGGATTTAAATTCACTAATTTTCTTCAGGCAAAAACCAATGTCATTTGTTTTACATTGCAATATGTTAAATATATTATCTGAAAACTGAAATATTTCCGAAAATATATTAAGTAAAAAATTAAAATTAAAGCCTCTTTTCAAACCATCCAAAAATCCTCCAGAACTATTTATTGTTTCTGCATCCCAATTTTTGCTATTTTCTATTATGTTTTCAAAAAGTTCAATCAACGATTCACAGTGTTCAAATATAGTTCACACAAGTCCGCCGTTGTAGTTCCATCGGGTTGCAGCTACTTTGGGTAAACGTTTTTTAACAATTGAGTCTAACGCTTGTGTGCGCTTCATAGATTTGGAAAAAAGCAGCCATTCCACTTAGGGTAGCAACACCTTACATTCTTTAATATGATTTATGGGATAAAATTAAATTCAATTTATGAGCACAACAGTGTACAAATAGAGCACTGGAAAACGTTTCCCGCACTTTACCTTGAAGACCTCCTAAATGTCCGGCCATAACAGCAGCCCCATCATAGCTTTGGGCAATTAATTTATTATCAGTCTCCTCAATATCTTTCATAATATTAAGCACAATTTTATATAGAGCGTTTGCGGTACGATCTTCTGTCACATTTTTAAACCTAAAAATCTTGCTCCCATCCATTTTACATAGCGTATTACTACAGATAGTTGACTTAAATTAGTTACGTCTGTTGTTTCATCTAGAACAATAGCAATGAAACGAGTCTGTTTAAATTCAGATTTAATTCTGTTAAAAATAATAGTGGCAGCAGCCGCAATTAAGTCATTCTGAATGCGATTTGATGTCTCGCGAAAAACGTTAGACTGTTCCAAGTGATTTTTTAAACAAATGTCGTATTTGGCTATTAAAGAAACTAGGTCTTGAAAGTTTCCTCTATTTGCAGATGTAGTTGTTTTGTCATGACCCCTGATCCCCAGTTCATGCTGACCAAGAAAACACACAACATCAATAAGTCTTTTTAATATGTTTCTATTTTTATCAACCAGTTCATTGTGTTGGCGATGACTAATTTCTATCTGCTTGTCAACGGCGTGTTCAATTCGCGTTTTTTCCAAAGACACTTAATTTTAAAATGGTCTGTAAATGCTCTTTAGACATAACATGTCTTTTTACTACTTTATGTAGATTAAGTCGGAAAACCCACTTTTATTCCACATCCCCCTTTCAGTCACAAATAGACTACAAGACCAACAAAACAGTTTATTCCTGTTAACCATTCATATTGTTTATAAGTTTTTTCCGCGTTGAAATGTCGAATACATGTTTTAATTCTTGTATTTAAGTTTTTTAGAGTAGGTTTCGGCCTACCTTTATTAATAATAGCAAGTTTTTCAGCAAACGATAAAGCTGAAAAGACCAACAAAACAGTTTATTCCTGTTAACCATTCATATTGTTTATAAGTTTTTTCCGCGTTGAAATGTCGAATACATGTTTTAATTCTTGTATTTAAGTTTTTTTAGAGTAGGTTTCGGCCTACATTTATTAATAATAGCAAGTTTTTTAGCAAACGATAAAGCTGAAAATCCTTTGGTTATCAAAAAACACACGACACAATCACTGTTATTATTACCACTTGTTCGTAAAGTTTGTAAATTCCCACCCCCACCGACGCCGCTGTTAAAAGCTGATGTAGTTGCAGCCATATTAATATTCATAAAATGCCAATGTATTTAACTTAGTCAACTGCTGATTTCTACGAAATAATCAGCGACATTTACGTTGTACGTGCATCGGGTCTTCCAACATGTTCTACATGTTGAAATACACGTACATTGTGTCGAGCATCGAGCAAGAGTTTCTCATTATGTGGCCTGCTGGCTACGTGTATTTAACTGAAGTCATTGCATCCACTCTCGTAGTATCAGGTTCATGCTGTTGGTTGGCGGTCGGTTTACTGTGACGACGGCCTTGTTAAGAGCGCAGAGCGCATATACAAGTACAGTATGATGCATAATAAATAATTATGTGTGAGCTTGCGAATTAAACATTGTAATAGATAAATAAGTTTTAGAATTTGATATTTAATATTTAAAATACAAAATGGATTTTAAATAATGCGGTTTAATACAAATTATTTTTAAGTAGGTATGTGGTCGTTATTTTAAGGGAAGCAATGCTTCCATGGACCGCACGCCACTACACGCTGTTGTCACTTCCTTCTCTTTATAAAGTGTGCTGAGACTTTTCTCTGCACATGACTTGAAGCTGCTTATGAGAGTGACATCGCTGGATGATTGCATTAGACTGCAGGAGGATCTAGACTTGCTCTATGAGTGGTGCTTACAGAATGGATTGGAACTAAATGTGAGTAAATGTAAGGTCATGACTTTCACACGTAAAGCTTTCCCTGTTCAGTTTGAGTACACTGTGGGTCGGTTGGTGGTCGATCGTGTGGAGACTGTGAAGGACTTGGGGGTCCACTTTGTTGAGAAACTGTCGTTTGACATTCACATCAATACCATAGTAAACGAGTGTAACAGGTTTTTGGGATTTATAGTGCGGAACTGTGGGTTGTTTACATGTTTTGGTGCTCTTAAAGCTTTGTATTGTGCTTTTGTTCTTTCCAAGTTACGATATGCATCTCTTGTCTGTGGCCCATATTATGGTGTGCATATAAGCTCACTCGAATCTGTCCAGAGAAGGTTCCTAAAATATCTGTGGTTTAAGGAAACTGGGCGTAATCCAAAGAGGGGGTTCGATCATTCTGTTTTGCTTGGGCACTTTGAATTCGTCAGTTTGTGTAAGCTAAGAAGAGTTGACTCAATCAAGTTTTTATATAAACTGATACACAATGTCATTGATTGTCCGGAATTATTGACGCAAATAAATTTCCATGTTCCCATGATGAGTGAACGGCACAATATGTTATTTTATAATAATCAGGCTAGGACTGTTGTTATGTTAAGATCTCCAATATATGTAATGTGTAAAACTTTCAATATCATTTGTTTGCTCTTGTCAGGTCGTGTGAAACAAATATTGAAGTGCCTTTAAATTTATGAGACTGTTTCAAAATCTCCACTTTTTTTAAAAACGTTGATAGTTCCAGTTTTACGACCTTTTTAGTTTTGCCAAATATGTCCACACTATTCACATCATATCTTTCCAGGTTAACTTCCAATATTTCCTTAAACTTCTCTGCAATAATTTTCAAGACTGTGTCCCTATTATTACTATCAGTGGCCAGTTCATGCACAATAATGTTATTTCTTTTGCTTTTCTTCTCTAAGTATTTAACTTTGCTCTGTAGCTCCTTGTTTTCAGCTTCAAGGTACTCTATCTTTTTATTAGCTATTTCAACATCATGTCTAAACAATCTAAATTGATCCTCTATAATTTAGAATTTAGAATTTATTGCCCTTAGCAAATCATCATTTGATATTCCAGTTGATGCACTCATATTATATAACAATTAAATTTAACAGGACCCAATATAAACTATTTACAGTGAAAACCATGTGTGTACCCACCTTTAGCTAAAACTTGTATTTGTTATCTCGCTAGTATTTTGTTAAAGATAACAACTTTTAAACGACATGGATTTTTAAACAGTCTTGTGATTTCTTGAAATTCGTTTTATTAATTTGTACCAAGTCAATTTATTGCATTCTTTCACACAATATGTAGCCCAGGCACTATGACACTATGTAAAACACTTTTTCTAAATTATCTACACCTAATACCCGAAGAACAGACTCTAATTCTGTCACACGCCCTTGGAAACTTCCTTCATGCTAAAGCACCACACACACACATCATATAAGTACATTATAAGTACTTACTGTATTAGTTTGAGATAGGTATATCTCTTCTTAAAATAATTTTTGTTTCATTTTCGTAATACCTACCAGTGAATTTTGTATATAGTTCATAAGGTAATACATACAATATTTTAAATACCGTGAACATTAAGAATGGGAAGCTTAATATTTATACATAATGAAACGTCGTTTTAGATTGCTTTTAAACAAATCAAATCACTTTCATAAAAAAAATATTTATTAGTATACATTCGCATGATAAAATTTAGCGCTTTTGGACGCAAGCTTTGTCCCGGTATTACAAAAGAAATGATCCAATGCTGATATTTTACAATGTGGTTGTACATTGTACACAGCTCTATCTATAAAAGTTTGTGTAAACTAGAAAGGTGTCGTGACAACATACCACCTGGTCCTGCACCGAGATGGCGTCCCTGTCGTATCTCTCACAATGTTCTCCAGTCTGACATGTTGCAATAACTTCTATTGTTTAGATTTTTATCTACGATTTATTTAAATAGCATAGCAGTACAGATAACGTCATCTGTCTTTGTCCAACATTGTAGATATTGCATTACAGAATCTGAAGTTATGTCGGGGATTATTTTTGTATTTATTTCGAATAACTTTATTTTCCTTTGATTAAACGACTTGAAAATTGGTATACAACCACGTCTGTATATTTTCTTTTAAGTTGTAAATTTTCGTTTCAATCACTTAAGACAATTTGAGAGATATTATGTTTAAAAAATATTTTTTAATTTTTTATGAAGAAAAATTGGCCCTTAAGATTTGATGATCGAACTCATCCAAGCCATTAGCAAAATAGGGGTTATTACCGAATTTGGTTCCAATCAGTGAAGTATTTTTTACTTATCGGTTAGATACATACATACATAAACATAGACACATTTATTTGACCACTTTTTACACTTAAAAATTCAATAATTGTGGCAAGTCGAAATACACTAACAAAAAATCCAAGTTTTAAAAGTACAAAGCAAAATACACACACATAAATTAGTTAAAATTAACTATACAATAAGTGAACCTTGTAAAATACAAATTACTACAAGTGCGAGATACAAAGACTATAGCACTATGGAGGCATCCATGTACTCACGGACTGAATAATAAGCGTTTCGCTTAAAGTAATGCTTTATAGCATTTTTAAATTTCCCATAATCTAAGTACTTTATGTGAACTGGTAGCTTATTATATAAGGCAATATGCAAAGAATTATTTACAGATTTTTGTGGTCTAAATCTCTGCGGTCGTATCAAACCAGCCGATCTTGTACTATAGTTATGGTATGCAGAATTTAGCTGATAATCAAATTTATCCCTGTGTATATTTAATAACTGACTAAATATGTGTATCGTGGGAAGAGTCATGATTCCCAGACTAATAAAGTACGGTTTACAGTGTTCACGGCAGCCAACTCCAGCAATCAACCTAACCACTTTTTTTTGTAGCCTGAAGATTTCTATAGAATTTGATGAATTTCCCCACAAATGTGTGCCATACGATAGGTGGCCGTGAAACAGGGAGAAATAGGCTGACAGAAGTGAACTTCTATCAACCGAATTCCTCAATCTACTGATCACAAAAATTGGGACTGACAACTTACTCTTCAACTGAGAAATATGAGCATCCCACTTAAGGGCTCCATCTATAGTAATGCCAAGAAGATTAGCATTATTTTTCGCCGACACCTCCGGAGTTGTGGAAAATATTACCGTGACAGTTTTTTCTGTGTTTAATTTTAAGTTGTTCTGTGTAAACTACAGTTCTGCCAACTTCCCGGTAGAGATCATTTCGACGTTCAGCTTTTCTGGGTCGCAGCTTTGGCAAATAAGCGTCGTGTCATCAGCGTAACAGACGCAGCGACTCCGTGACATAAAACCGAATAAATCGTTTATGTAGACTATGAAAAGTAGCGGCCCCAAGACAGAACCCTGCGGCACCCCACTTCCCACAGCCCCAAGATTCGATATTTCCTCGTTAAAAAACGCGCTGCTTTCTCATATGTAAGTATGAACTTATTAACTTTAACGACGGACCCCTGACACCATATCTGAACAATTTCTCAATCAGCAGGTCATGGGAGACACAGTCAAAGGCCTTGCTTAGGTCACAAAGCGTAAGGCCAACATGATTACCCACCTCAAGATCCGCAACTATATCCACAACAACCTTGCTGACTGCCTGCACAGTCGAGCGCCGCCTTCTGAAACCGAACTGACAGTCACTCAACAATTCCCCACTTTCAAAATACTGGCTGAGTTGTTTGTGAATTATTACCTCAAATATTTTTCAAAACAGCGGTACAATAGAAACAGGGCGGTAATTATCCAAGCAATTTGCATCCCCTTTTTTTAGCAAAGATATTACCCTGGAAATTTTTAAACAATCCGGAAATGTCCCCTAAGATACACAAAGGTTTTTTTTTTTATTCAAAAAATCCAAGACAGGCCAAAGGCCCAATTACATGGATAAATCTACATCTAACACTAAATAATACAAAATCTAGAAGAATTTAAGAGAGAGTTAACTCTTTAAGCTGCTTTTCGAAGGCTCTTGTACTACCAAAATCCATAAAGACGTCAAGGGGTATTTTATTGTAGATAGAACACATAAAATAAACTGGAGATTTTACTAGAATATTAGTTCTGGGCGTAGGAAGGGAGAAGGTGTCCGTACAACGGGTATGGTGAGGAAATTGGGGTGCCCGGAAAGGTAACAAAGAAAGAAGCTCCGGAGAGTCAACAAACCCATGAATCAGTTTGTACAAGAATGAGAGTCCCATGATAATTCTTCTTTTATCAAGAGACATAAGGTTGAATCTACTAAGGAGAATTTCTTGGGAGATGCCACGTGGAGGATACTGTCTTTCTTCGAAGTAGACCAGATATTTCAGAAATCTTCGCTGAATAGATTCTAACAAATGCAGTTGACACTCATAAAGTGGAAACCAGCATAAACTTGCAAATTCAAGTCTAGAACGTAATAAAGAATTGTACAGTATAATTAGTGTGTCACTAGTTGAGAACTGTTTGGTGTTTCTGATAATAAAGCCCAAGATTTTCATTGATACTGACAAAACATAAGCAACATGGAGATTAAAACGAAGGTGGGGGTCATAAATTACACCAAGGTCTCTAATATTTAAAACACGCTCAAGATGGTGGTTACCAGTGACATAACCAAACAGAATAGGGTTAACTTTATTAGTGAAAGACATGACCTTACATTTTGAGGTATTCAAGAATAACTTATTAGAGTTGCACCAATGAAGAATAGCCTCAATATTCTTTTGAATCATGGTACAATCTGAAATGGATGATATAGAAAGAAAAATCTTAAGGTCATCAGCGTAGAAAAGTCTAGGAATAGTTAAGACATCATCCATATCATTGATAAAAATGTTGAAAAGGAGAGGCCCAAGAACAGAACCCTGAGGAACACGAGATCTAACAGGGAACTCCACTGAAGAACATCCAGAATACCAAACAAAATGAGACCTCTCAGACAAGTATGATGCAAAGAACGAAACCAGAGTATCAGAAAACCCAAATAAATGGAGTTTCTTAAGAAGCAGACCATGATGAACGCAGTCAAATGCTTTCCTGAAGTCTAAATAAATAGTATCAACCTGTCCATTCTTATCCAGGACATCTGACACATATTGTGTAAGACAACAAAGGTTAGTAGTAGTTGAACGATTTCGAACAAACCCATGCTGACTCTGTGACAAGTAAAGCAAAACATGTGAAGAAATTTGAGCAAAAACAGCATATTCGAAAACCTTAGCAAAGTTAGACATTATCGCAACCTGTCTGTAATTTTCAATCAGGCTCATATCACCGTCTTTATGAACAGGGCAGACTTTCGATGATTTCCAGATCTTGGGAAACTTACATGTCTTAAGAGAAAGGTTAAAGATAAGTAATAAAGGTTCAATAAAGGTTGGAGAACAGTCTCTAATAAGAAAGCTAGGTATATTGTCAGGTCCCTGCGATAGTTTAGGTTTAAGTTTTTTAATGGCCTCTTGAATATCAGACAGCTCAAACTTGGAAAGCTGAAACAGAACATTATTAGAAACAGAAGACCAACCATGAAAGACATCAGTATAATCATTATCATTAGTATAAGAGCTACTAAAAAAGTCAGCAAAACAGTTGACAATATCCTGGGGAGAGGTGTAGCACGAGTCATTATAACACATACAGCCAGGAATGCGTGTATTATTTCTTTTAGAATGGATATACGACCAGAAAGATTTAGGATCTCTACGTATCGAAGATTCAGTGCTGCTCAGATATTTTTTATATGCTGACGTTGTGGCAGTTTTTACTCTTGACCTGCACTCAGAGAAGGCAGCATAGTCTACTGCAGAGCGGGATACTCTGTATTTTGAGTGCAAAATACGTTTGAATTTAAGTTGTTGAATAATGTTACGATCATACCACACAGGATACCTAGACCCAGAAATCTTCTTTTTCGGGACAAATCTGTCAAGAATGCTATAAAGCCTATTATAAAACAGAGTGCAAACTTCATCAACGTCATCCCCATTATACAAGAAAGACCAGTCAACTAAACTCAGTTCGTTATAAAGACCAGAGAAATCAGCCCTCTTAAAATTATAAAGAGGGGGACAATCAAGATAATTGAATCTGATTACCCTCTCTGAAGGTATCGAAAGTGTTATGCATAATGCGGGATGAAAAGGATCTACACGGAGAATAGGAGGCTCAGGTAAAACTTCACAAGATATGTTAGAAATTACAAGATCCAAAAGCTTACCTTGATGATTCAAAACTGAGTTAAACTGTTTAGCATCAAAAAAGTTAAGAGAACACATAAAAAGACAGCATCTACAGTTGACTTTATGACAGGGAAAAGAATGGAGTACCAATTCAGCAATGTTGAAGTCACCAATTATTGTAAAACTATGGTTCTGCAAGAAATCAAGGTTTTCAAGATATTCAAAAAATATGAGGTAATCAGAAAAGGATACAGGAAAGGTTAAATATATGTGTCAACGGCGACACCAAATATTCCTTTACTTCCTTGACAATAATGCTATTAATGTTATATATATCAAAAGCATTTGACCTTTTAAGATAATTAATGGCGTCCAAGACTTCACTTTCTACAACCGGCAGCATAACAAAAGAGCTACAGGCCATCGGAATGCCAGAAATTACCTGTCTTTGTAGCTCCAAGTTTACTGGTAGAGTTTTTACAATGTCAGCTGCCACTGACACAAAAAATTTATTCATATTATCAGCTGTTAGTTTGCTATCCAATTTTGACGCTCTGTCAAAGTTTCGTTCATAATTTATGACCTTCCAAACGTCCCTTGCTTTATTTTCTGAAGTGGCTATAAAGTTACTAAATGCCTGCTTATTTGTTAATATTATGGCATTTCTAGTTCTTCAATAACAGCTTGTATACTTCCCTATCCGAAGAGTCACCAGTTACATCAGCTATCACCTTAACACCTGAAACACATGTTCTCATATATATATATATATATATATATATATATATATATATATATATATATATATATATATATATATATATATATATATATATATATATATATATATATATATATATATATATATATATATAATACTTCTACCAAATTTGATGTCTTTTATTAAACAAAAGACCTATTTGGAGCATTTTTATGAAAATTTACTACCCTAACGCACTTGCTGCGTCCAGAGATTTCTTTACCATGTTTTGTCATTATGTGCAGTGATAAACAGGTCTTCTGGGCACTAAAATAACCACCCTGGCCACATTCAGAAGGTCTTTTAGTGAATTTTCTTAAAAAAAAATTCACTAATGAGGACATCCCGACTTTTGAATTTTGAAAAAATTTCTTCAAATGAGCGCACTGATAACTCAAAAAATAATGGGCCGATTTTGATTAAATTTGGTGAAAAAATTCCTTTTGCAAATGGCTTGGATAAGTTCGTTAGCCAGAAAAATCTGCCCAGGTTTTCCCGGAAAATTTTGTGTTTTCTATCGAAAAAAAATTATATCTCCGGAATTAACAAAGTAAGGGCAACCAAATTTGGTACGCAGGTCTACATCCTTATAGGTAAGTTACATACCAAAATTTAGCTATGTATGTCAAAAACAAAAAAGTTATAGGCATTTAAAGAAAAATAAATTGGGGTTTTCCTCAACACGTCAAAGTGGCGATTTAAAATGTCAAAATTTGCAACATTTAGGCAAATAACTTGAATCTAATACGGGCTATAGAAATAAAATGTCTCAAGAAGAATGTTTTACAAACCCTGAAGTCTTAGTTTCAACCGTCATTGTCCTTCATTTTACTAAAATGTTTCCAGAAAATTCATTTCAAATAGACCCTTTCTCTGATGCTTGGCAGTAGTCTTAGCTATAGAGTTTATCATTTAATGGTATATAATTTTTGTCGAATTTTCGTAAAAAATCAATAAAGCTCAATATATCCGTTATTATATAAGATATGAAAAATTTTTGTATATATTAATTATATGGTGTCTTGAGCTACATCTTAAAATATTATTTCTGCAATCACAGGGTGGCCCATTAGTCGTTGGTGATACAAATTTCTTTTTTTTTTTTAATCAAACACGCCTTATGCTATTGCATTTTCCATCGAAATATAATGCATGTTTGTAAGAAAAGAAATTCTAGACGCAGCAAGTGCGTTATGGTAGCTAATTTTGATGAAATGTTTCATATTTGAACAGCTCAATTTACTATTAACCTATAAGGTTGACCAAGAAACGTGTTTTTTCGGGAACACTTTAAGTTTACTTTTGGAAATTTTTGTACATTTTCACACAATAAAGTTATTTTGATGAGACATGGCACATTGTTTTTACTATATAGGTTATACTGGTAACCAAATTTGATGCCTGCTTTCTTAAAAAAACACACATATTTGTTATTAAAAACATTTTAATGAAAATTCACTATCATAACACACTTGCTGCGTCCAGAGTTTTCTTCAGTATGTTTTGCCATTATGTGTCTTGAAAAATTAGTCTTCAGAACACTACTGTAATCACACTGATCACATTTAAAAGGTCGTTTTTCACTGTTTTGCCATTACATGTTGTGAAATATAATACTTGTTGGCAGTACTGAACTCACATTGATTACATTTATAATGCTTTTCTTCAATGTGTCTTACTGTTATGTGTTGTCTTAACTGACCCAGCAAACACATATGTAACTGATACATGGCAAATTAAGATCAAGAAAGTATCATTGTAATGTATATATGTAACACATAAGTTACATATATGTACCTTTCAGACACAGATCAATTATGAATCATTTGTAATATTGATATGTTTCGAGTGTGATACATGATAGTCCTGTAACAGTGTTATATTACATATATATTACAAATAGATCGACATGTGCTATAACCTGATATCTCAAGCATAGATGAGTATCGGTACAATGTTACATAGCAGTGTAATATATGTGGTACATTAAATATCTATAGCAGCGTTATATAACATATACTTTACAAAGGGATAATAATGAACTATAACTATATGCCGTAATTTTGGATCACTCAAGTTACACTGTTACATAGCATATGGGGGAAATGGCCTTATAAACATTTGAATTAAATTTAGTGGTTTAAATGTTAATGTTCTTGTGGAATTAATTATTAGCAATACACGCTTTTACAAATCGGAATTAGTTAAAATCAAAATAATTCATTTGCAATCGCTTTAATGTGTCACAAAAATGGGGATAATGATCTAATTGTTTAAGCACACAGCGCGCGTTTACTTCTGTTTTCTGCTGTAGCTATCTGCAATTGCTGTGATTAGCACATAGATAAGTAGGTATCTTCTTTGGATTGGGGATAAACTAATTAATAATTAATTTAGTTGTTCTAATTGTCAGGTTTATTTGTTACACCAATATAGGGAGCGTGCGCGTTGACAACTAGCGCCACCAGTGGTGACACAATATTATATATATATATATATATATATATATATATATATATATATATATATATATATATATATATATATAATATGCAATTAATGTAGCATACATATAACCATGTAATGTATCAGTTACATATATGCGAGAGTATCCAGCTGCTGACATTTCTGGTATCAATCATGTTACATGAAAGTTACTTGATACATAACCTTAGCTATTGAAATAGCAAGTGTTATGTAACACTTATGTATCTGATTTGTAACTGTGTTTGCTGGGGAGATTTTACAACAGTACTATAATCACAATGATCACATTTAAAGGGTTGTTTTTCACTATGTTTCACCATTACGTGTTGTGATAAATAACTCTTATGAGCAGCAGTAAAGTCACACCGGTCACATTTATAAGGTCTTTCCTTAGTGTGTCTTGCTGTTATGTGTCGTCTTAACTGATCCTTTACAACAGTACTATAATTATAACACATTTATTTCCCAACATTTACAAAACTATACTTAACAATATACAATCTTTCTTACTTTCTAAACGTAAGTACAATAAGCAATATCCGCTTAAGGCTTAGCCTTGCTTGCGGCATTATCTAATCAACAGTATGCAGACAGGATAGAGTTTCGAGACAAGCACCATGAGGCAATCACACATAAAATAGGAACCGCACATACATTCACACACGCATACATATACACACCCGTGCACGCCCACACGCATGTACACTCTTACCCAACACACATATATACACACATATACACACATATACACACACACACACACACACACACACACACACACACACAGTCACACACACAATCACCCACACATACACAGGCACAATCTCACACCCACACACACATCCCCGCGCGCGCGCGCGCGCGCGCGTTCACGTACACGCCACACAAATACAACACTACTGCTGTTATCCCAAAAGCGCGCGTACAAGCGGTCGATTATTAAATATCCATCTACGCACTTCAGATCTGTATCTTGCCATCGTAAATTGTTTAAAGTAAGGTGGTAAAGCATTCAAGAGTCGAGTACATCTGTATGTATAGCATCTCTGTCCAAACGAAAGGTTACATCTCCTATTACTCACCAGCTCAGCTTGTTGTGTTTGGTAGGAAATATTGACTGTTAATTGCGGGTCCGATTATAGCCTCTGCCTTGTAGATACCAGCACCGCGTAGGCGTAAAGTTGAGATAAGTCCGAAACTTGTGTCACCTCAAACAGCCTATCCGTAGGACAAGTATTTTCCAAGTTGTAGACCAGCTTCAATATCCTTCTTTGAATTTTATTCAAACATTCCAGGTATGAAGGAGAAGCTCCACCCCAGGCAATTATACCATAACGGAGATGAGGCTCCACTAACGAGATATATAATTTTCTCAGCACTTGTACAGGTAAATAGCTTTTCAGAATTTTCATGCGATACAGTAAGCTTCTGAGTTTTTTGACTGTGGCCTCAATATGATTATTCCAACGAAGGTGCTGGTCAATTAGTACTCCAAGATATATAATCACGCTGATCACATTTATAAGGTCGTTTTTCACTATGTTTTGCCTGTATGTGGCGTGATAAATGTGTCTTATGGACAGTACTATAATCACACTGATTACATTTATAAGGCCTTTGTTCACTATGTTTTGCCATTATGTGGCGTGATAAATGTGTCTTATGAACCGTACTATAATCACATTGAGTACATTTAAAGGGTTGTTTTTCACTATGTTTTGCCATTATGTGTTGTGAAATATAATACTTATTAGCACTACTAAAGTCACACTGATCACATTCAAAAGGTCTTTTTTCAGTATGTTTCACCATTATATGTTGCGAGATATAATACTTATCAGCAGTACTAAACTCACATTGATTACATTTATACTTTTCTTCAGTGTGTCTTGCTTTTATGTGTTGTGTTAACTGAGACTTTACAACAGTGCTATAATCACACTGATCACATTTAAAAGGTCGCTTTCCACTATGTTTTGCCATTATGTGCCGTGATAAATTAATCTTCATAACACTACTATAATCACACTGATCACATTTAAAAGGTCGTTTTTCACTATGTTTTGCCATTATGTGTTGTGAAATATAATACTTATAGGCAGTGCTAAACTCACATTGATTACATTTATAATGCTTTTCTTCAGTGTGTCTTGCTGTTATGTGTTGTCTTAACTGAGATTTTACGACAGTACTATAATCACACTGATCACATTTGAAGGGTCGTTTTTCACTATGTTTTCCCATTTTGTGTTCTGTTAAAGAAAACTTTCTGACAGTAGGATAATTACACTCATAAGATTTAAAACGTTTCGAATTCGTATCTACTTCATTTTTCACTAATACATCCTTCAGATCGTCAAAGTCATGATTACTGAGGCCTGTACAGCCATGATCCACTGTTTCAATTTTAAAACCTTCTATAATCACTTCTCTTTTAATAAAGGTACTATCATTTTTGTTATTAACTATCTGCTCACCTGTAACTAAGTCAGAACCATCGGTTCTCTTATGGTCCACCTCACCTATGTAGAGGTACTGTTTTGATTTATCTAAACACTGTCCTTCAATATTCTCAAATTTAACAGTATTAGGCGTATATTCTGTGTTGTGTTTAATTTCCACTTTCCCTTCCCACTGGTGCTCAGAGTTTTGTACGCGTTTAATCACTAAAGCTTCATCCGCCTTTACACTATCAAATCCATTTGCGGAAATATCGTCGCTATACTCACACTCACTTCTGTGAACTGTTTTACAGTTGCAATCACAAAGCTGGCTCTGTTTGGTCATATTCATGGTTAACCTTGACTTTAATCAAAAGCTCAATTCATTCTAAAATTAATGTTTGAAAATGTACAAGCATTGAGGTTTTGTCTCAAAGACCGTAGAGTTTCGTATTCAGGAACCTCAGATGGACAATTTGGTTTTGCGTTTATCTGATACAGTTTTATCTTCTAGATTGAGTGGTGCATCCGTAATTATTGTTAAATGTTATTAATAATGTTAAACCAACAATCTTAAAAATCTAAATATATTATAATAATTAAAACATTTTTGACAGTTAATGACAACTGACTGACACCTGACACTAAAATAGAACATACAATACATGATGGGCGTTTACGAAAAGTAGCCGGGTAGATATCGGTCATGATACAAATAACGAGAGATATGATATTCCGACTACCTATTTTTAGACCTGTCACGCGCATGGTGTCAAGTGGTGAGTCCAATGCAACAATAACATGCTGTCGTGCAGTGAGGTTTGACGTTTCATCACAAGCTCTTAACAAATTACTTATTTTACTAATATTTAAGTGCATACAGTTGGAAGTAATAAAAATGCAAAAGATTAAATTTAGTGCTGCGATCTATATTATCTGAAAAAGGCAATATAGGCGTAACTTCAACCGCATTAAGCTAACGTCAATGACGTATAGAAACTTTTTGATTGCGAATGACTTTGTTTTAAGTGTGTAGTTGGACTTCTATAACGTTACTCACCGCGTGACGTCATAGCAGGGGGCGGGGCATATGCGCAATATCATATCTCTTCTAAGTCATTATATCATGGATATCGGTTACACAGCAAGCTTTCGAAAATGTAATTGGTTACTCTGTTCGTCGTTCGAATATTATACGGTATCTACCCGGTACATCCTTTGACTATATTCGTAGATAGATAGTCAAAGGGTGCAGGATTTGTGTATCGAACCAAACAGTCAGTAAATTGAGTTATATAGAGAACAAACTTAATTCTCTATACAAATTGTCTAAAGTCTAACCTATAAACTGGATGTAGAATGTAAATAAATAATTTTCATTCGTTCATTTTTCAATCGGGGAACGGTCGCAACTACATATTAACGTGATTATATATATATATATATATATATATATATATATATATATATATATATATATATATATATATATATATATATATATATATATATATATATATATATAATTTCTGCAAAAGCACGCTCCCACCTCTTGTCTCAGGGGATGAAATTGTTTCTACCGCCCTGGGCAAGGCTGAACTTTTTGCTTCGTTGTTCGCCGGCAATTCTACTCTCAACCCACCTCCAAATGTTCAACCACCAACAGTCCCCAATGTCGTGCATAAAATGACGGATATCATTTTCAAAACTAAAAAGGTACGAAAGATGCTCTCTTCTCTTAATACCAGGAAAGCATCTGGCCTTGACGAGATCCCAGCAATTGTTCTCAAAAAATGCGCACCAGAGCTTGCTCCTGTCCTGACTCGTCTGTTTCAGATATCTTATAATAAAGGCATATTCCCTAGTGACTGGAAAACTGCTCGAGTACAACCCATCCCCAAGAAAGGATCCAAAGCGCTTCATAGCAACTACAGGCCTATTTCTCTCCTTTCAGTCGTCTCTAAAGTGATGGAAAAGTATATAAACACCGAATTACTAAAATTTCTTGAAAAACACAGTCTAATCCACGACAGGCAGTATGGATTCCGTCAGCGCAGATCAACTGCCCACCTCCTTTCCTTTGTCACCCATTCTTGGAACAAGTCTATGGAACAACGAGGTCGTCGATTAGCGCGACAGTGGTTCTGGGCGACACTCTTTAGCGCGACACAACAATAGATTGCCTCCATACAGGCAGAAAGATCATTTTTTCAGTACTTGTCTGGCTGACTGTGTGAAGTGTCATAGACAGACCAATGGGAGTGTTCTTATTTCTTATGCTCCTCCCATATAGAGAAAATAAATATTATGTAATTAATGTAGACATTCAAATTTATGTTTTATAGGAGACTTATTTAATTGCATTTTGAATTGTTTGAGTTATTTAGATACAAATAAATATACATAAGGGTAAATAATCGTTTTTGTAGAAGGTATTAATAGTTTAAATTGCAATGACATTTTCCTATAAAAATATTTGTAATGAAAAAATTCATTGACAAGATTAGTTTCATTTTTTAATTAACAGCAAAACCGCATTATAATTAACTTTAATGTTTTTTTATTATTGCCAAATATTTTTAAAAAAGCTGTCTTTGATGGCATTTATTTTTAATGCTTATTTGCTGCAAAATTGTATTTCAAAATTTATGCTTAATGAGAAAATGTTTAATAAATTCAAAAAAAGCTGGCTGCCATGATAGTCTTTTTAACATTGGTTTTTAATGCTCATTTCCTGCAACATTGTCTTTCAATGTTTATAGTTAAGAAATTGTTTATATATATTTCTTAAAAGCTTTACTCTTTGGCACCTACTTTTCTATATTTTTTAATGCTCATTTGCTGCAAACTTGTTTTTCCAAGTTTATGGTTGAGGGGAAAACGTATAAATATTTTCAAACAACCTCTCCTTGATGACACCTACCTTTTAACATTATTTTTAACGCTAATTTGTTGCAAAATTGTGTTTTTTTTAATGTATGATTGGGGAGAAATAATGTTAAAAATAGTTTATTTTGAAATAATATACATACTTAATTACATAATGAAGGAAATAAAAAAAATCATTGAAAATTAACAACAGATGTTATATATATATATATATATATATATATATATATATATATATATATATATATATATATATATATATATATATATATATATATATATATATATATGAAGTACAGAGAAATGGGTTTTTGGTAAAAAAAATACATTATTACGTAAGATATATTTCAGTTTTTATAAAAGAAAATAAAACTCAACATTTAAACGAATAAAGTTTCAAACACATATATTTATTATACAATTTTTTCTTATTTATTATCATATATATTGTTTTTAGAGGTGTGCAGTTTCGAAATTTCGAACCAAACCCTAACTTGAACCAAACCTTTGGTTCGAAAAATTGTTTGCGCTAGGCGATGTTAAACTAGTTCGAAATACGTAATCCTTCAAAATAGCTTGGAGTTCGTTGCTAAAGAATACTTTGAAGTTGAACTTTACAGGCATCCAATGCTGGCAAAGGTAGCGAAGTTGTAAAGTCCCTATCAGTCCCATTGAGTCGATAGTGTAATTTCAGGAAATATCATTCATATCTTTGACAGTTTGTGAGACACTGAGACAGCTAATTAACATCACTGAATTATTATATTTTTATATATCCTAGCATCCCAATGCCTTTTTTTGGTTACAACATTATAATGGCAGTGTTCGCAACTTGTTGGTAAAGTAAATTTTCACAATTTATGACTATAATTGCAGATTGCCTTCCGAAAACATTAGATTAAACATACTTTATTTTACAATGATCCAAAACAGTTAAAACAATCAAGAAACAGTTACAATTGTTAGTATATATATATATATATATATATATATATATATATATATATATATATATATATATATATATATGCTCACTTTTAACCCACTCATTCAAATTTGCTAAAACTGCCCAGCTAATACCAAACAACAAAATATTTATAATTGAGCTTAGCTATTATAGATGTAGAAGTATAAAAAAAGTGTTCAATGTGCCTTTTTGTATTTTTGATTCAACACCGACTCATCTTAAAAACAAACATCAGCATCAGAGGGCATTTTCATCCAATCGACCTGCAAATTTTGTCAAACCTTTCTTTTTTTCTATGTACCAAATATTGTATGCTACAATGTACCTAATTTTTGTATTTAAGGAAAATATATGTGAACATTGAAGAACTGTAGTTAGTTCGGTGTTCAATGTTAAATGTTTAAAAAGTTCGATGTTCAACTGTGAACCTTAGACATACTATCTGAGAGGTTCGAAGTTCGATGCAACATTTTTGCTTGGGTTCGTTTATAGTTCGGTTTGCACACCTCTAATTGTTATGATTTATAATAGCACATATTTATATCTTTATGTAAATATAAAGGTAACAACATATAGCATAGTGGTGAAGATTACTGACTGGCAACATATTGTTAATTATTAATTATTTCCAAGTCAAATCATATTTGATAAATATAATAAATCCAAATTAAAAGTCCATTACAATTAACAAAGTGCATAAACTTGGTTAGTTATAAAAAATACATGGTTGCCTAAGATTTATTAAATTTTTAACCTAATATATTATGTACACTAAAAACATAATCATATTTGAATTAAATAAACTAAGACACAACGTAAAAACAGAAAATTATATAAAAATGAAACAAACTATTTTCTTATTTCTATATGTTACATTTTAGAACAAACGATATTTATAATTTAATGTGGGTATAAGGTCATTGCCTGTGGTGTAGTGGTTAAAATCTCTGATACTCTAAAGGTAGCAGGTTCGACTCCAGCACTGAAATGAACCCTAGAACCTCTGAAAACATGGCAAATTTTGTTCGGAAGTCAACGGTAAACCACAAGTTGTAATTGCTAGTCAAATTTATCCTCTCATGAATCTGGCTCACTATAAAGTGAAGTTTTCCTGCATCTGCATAGCACCCGTGAGACATGAATACAAGGTCCACACAAGACTCAGAATTAAGGTAGATATTATAATATAAATATAAAATACAACTATCATTGAATGTTTGTAATACTATTTTTAAGGTTTACCTACATTAAAAGCAATAAACATGCATTACATGTGAACAAGCTCATTTATTGGCACAAATCGAGAGCGTAATCATGTGCTGCAATATACTCTAAATTATCGGATATGTCAGAGAGTTTTATAAATATCCTGATTTATTAATAATGAATATTGCTAAAGATACATTATTAGGCTAATATAAAATTATATAAATCTGACTGTTTTAGTGATGTAAAATTATGTCAAAATATGCCAACACAGACACCACACACAACATAGTATAAAAACAAATGTGTTTGTAACTTACGCAAAAAATACACACAAAAATTTATAAAACTAAAAAGTTTATAGATGATCATGGTTATCAGTATATGTATTACTAACAATTATTTTCAACAGTCGCAAATACCACTGCTTTAATTTGATACCACTGATGCTGCACCTGTTTCTGGTAACACTTTACTTCTGGTTGCAAGACAACATAAATACGTACAGGACCCTTCTGTAAGAGCATACAAAAAGTAAACTTTTTTATTGCCTTTTATTATAAAGAGTAAATTATATACATCTATATAAAACATTTATGATATAACTTCAAAGTCTTCTTCTTCAGCATCAGGCTAGGCAAGTGCGTGTATATTGCAAACAAAACATTACAAAATTACAACAAATTCAAAATTATATTCAACATAATAATATAAATCTTTGAAAGTTAACACTAACCATACAGAGGGACCAGGTGTTCCCTCAAGCCATCAACTGCTTGGCTCACCTTGGATAAGATCCGAACAACCTTGTCACTTTGCTCGGTTTCTGTTTGTGCTTGCTCTGAAATTGAAAAAAATGTTGCATGAGAATATTGAATTTACCACATATTTCTAAATTTTGTAATAAATTGTGCAATATCAGCGAATTTTCATAAAGAAAATTGCGCTATTCAAGAGGTAACAACGTATAATATTTCTTTTATATGTAGATCATGGTTTGTGAAGCTTCTAGGCCAACTAGAGACTTCCGGTATTTTTTCACCACACTGGTCAGTTCTGCGAGTCAAGTTTTTCCATCGAAAATTACAAATTTCCTTCTCAAAAATGCTGTATCAAACTTTCTAGAATTGTCACTATCAATTTTGCTAAAATGTCAGCTTCTTCAGGATGCTCCTACTTTACAAATATATCTACCTACTGGCTCTTGTTCCTACAACTTCAATTTTTGCATACTTCTCTTCACTTATAGTACACTATAACAAAACTGATGAAAATTCGCTACTATAGTGCACTTGCTCCTTTCAGAGTTTTTTTTTATACAAGCAGAAGTGAAATTGAATAGATAAACCTAACATTTTGAAGAACATCCATGTTAAGAAAATTAAGTCATTTCTTGTAACACATTATTTTTTGATAAAGAAATCACAACTGCAAGAGTAAAACTCGATAGGCTACCTAATATATATATATATATATATATATATATATATATATATATATATATATATATATATATATATATATATATATATATATATATATATATATATATATATATATATATATATATATATATATATAAAGACTTGAAAAACAAGACATTTTTATTACAAATGAAAATAATGGGGTTATAGTTTCCCACATATATTAAAAACTACTTATATTTTGATTCTAATTAACAAATTTTACAACTGACTTACCCATTTCAAAATCTGAAGTAAAGAGCCAGTTCACAGTTCAAATAATACAACTTGTCTTTCTGTTGCTTCGCTGTTCCCTTGTTTTTTGAAAAACGAAGTGTACCTACTTGGTATAGCAGCATTGTTTTCTCGTATTATAGTAGGTATCTTCGCAATTTAACTTTCAGTCGTTCTAGACATCTGAAGCAATTAGGAATTTTCTATTTCTGTTGAAAATACAAACACAAAATATATTTCAGGCACAATAAAGTCCTACACGTGGTTCATTTTGAATTGAGGGTGTCACACGGCGCATCTTAAACTGCGCAGCCAAGATATGAAACAGAAACGTTAATACCGTATACAGTGTTGTCGGGTTGTAGTTCTTTCATTTCATAAGATCTAATAAATATTTTATACTTTTTAATATATTTTTGCCTGTATCAAATAAATCTAAAAATAGGTCCAACAGCATCTACAAAAAATGTAAAAAAACACAATATTGTTACATTTAAGTGTTTACTGGTTAAATTTGCAGAGAACCAGCCGAACGCTTTTTAGTGAATTTTCTTCGAAAAAATCCACTATTGGGGCGATCCCGACTTTTGAGTTTTATAAAAAAATATTAAATGAGCGCGAACTAGGACCCCTAGAACCCACATCCGGGGTCAGTTTCAATTTTTATAAGTTTATATATATATATATATATATATATATATATATATATATATATATATATATATATATATATATATATATATATATATATATATATATATATATATATATATATATATATATATCACAGCGATAAGACAAAAAATAAAACAGCTGTGGCAACCAAATTTGGTAGGTAGGTTTGTGAGATAAGTAGTAGACTATAAACTAACATTTTTATTTCTATGTTACAAGCTAAAAGTTCAAAAAAAATATTTTGTGCCAGATTATTTCTATCAAAATTCACGAACCTTGGTGGTTTAGGGGTAAGAACGTGTGCCTCTGAACCGAAAGGTACTGGGTTCGATCCCAGGGTACTCCTTTCACTTTTTCAGTACAAACTGTAAAACTAACATCAACCGAGGTTCTGGCATTGTATTTGAGCAAGTTGAATGTCTGCACGTTCCGCCCTTCGGAGGGGGCGTAAAGCCGTCGGTCCCGTGTCCACTATTCTTACCGTTTGTTCTCTGGTCTTTGCCGAGTTATTTACATTTAAAGTTTTCACACATTAAACACCTTTTTAAACAATTTCTCAGGACGGTCCTGTTCCGTGGCACCTCCTTCCCCCCCTAAACATTACATTCGACATAAGGTTCACATTGACTTTGGGAATCCCAAGAATATCCTAGACACATGAAATATTGGCTTCTACTGCCAATTTATCACTTCGCTTTCAGTTTACTACACCGCTAGTAAGTGTACTCGTTTAGACGGTTTCCTGTATATTCAAGTGTTCACAGACATTATTTCTGAAATTAAGCATTGTTTACCTTGTTCTGTTAATGACCATTTGTGTTGTAGTGGTTTAGGCATGCATGTGTCGCTAGTTTCTTCTGAACGTTTTTTTGTAACATCTTTTCGGAAACATGCTTAGACCTCCTTCCCTGGATGCACAAACGACAAGAAAATTTTCTTGTTCATACCCCACATGGAAGAGACGGGACCAGGAGTAAATAGGGTTGCCGGGCGGGGGAGGTAGTAAAAACGTAATATGAGCAGAAAATGCTAAGAAAACGTCTTAAAGCGGCCTTTTTCACATATAAAATCCATATCCCCTTTAACCCTGCCTCCCCGCACAGCACCCCTATTCGCCCCAGCACCTGTTACTTTTTTGAGGGCTGCTCTCAGGGAATTTGACTTGTGGTTTACGCAACGAGGGTAGGTTGTATGCATGCGAGAGGGAAAGAAGAATCCCCCAGCGAAGCAGACCCTTCATTGCAAAAACAATGTAGAAAACAAATAACATTGGCACGGACCAGGAACCAGCGACACATGTACGCTTAAACCACTACAAAACTGATGTTCATTAAGAGAACAAGGTAAGCTAGGCACAATTTAAGAAATAACGTGGGTGAACACAGATATATATATATATATATATATATATATATATATATATATATATATATATATATATATATATATATAAGAAACCATCTAAACGGGTACCCGTACTAGCGGTCTACTAAAAGCGAAGTGATAACTTGGCAGTAGAAGGCAATTGTCCATGTGTCCAGAATATTCCAGGGATTCCCAAGGCCAAAGAGAATTGTATGTCAAATGTAATGTTTAGGAGGGGAAGGGGTGTCACCGAACAGAACCGTACTGAGAAATTGTTTAAAAAGTATGTAAGCTGTTAAAAACTTTACATGTAAATAACTCGGCAAAGGCAAGAGAACAATAGGTGAGAATAGTGTCAGCGTACGTGCGAGATACCAAACATTATCTACCAGCAGCTGATAAATTGTTTAAAGTGTATAATGTGTAAAAAACTTTACATGTAAATAACTCGGCAAACGCGAGATACAAAACTTTATCTATCAGCTGCTGAGAAATTGTTTAAAATATGTAATGTGTTAAAAACCTGACATGTCAATAACTCGGTAAAGGCAAGCGAACAAAAGCTAACATTACTGTCAGCCTACATGCAAGATACCAAACTGTATGTATCAGCAGTCGTTTCATCTCAAACTGTCCAGGAGGTCATCAGCATGCAAATTAACGAGTTTTTCTTGTGATTTGTGCATTTGGGGGGGGGGGGGGGGGTTTATTTCTAAGCCTGTTACTGAAAAGTTTTTCCTAAAAGTCTTGACGCAGCAAGTGCGTTATGGTAGTGAATTTTGATAGAAATAAACTTTTTGCTTGTAACATAGAAATAAAAATGTTAGTTTATAGTCTACTCTTTATCTCACAAACCTACCTATCAAATTTGGTTACCGGTATAACCTATATAGTAGAAACAATGTACCATATTTTATCAAAATAACTTACTGCGCCTGGAAATGTACAAAAAAATTTTGAAAATAAACTTAAATGTGTTCAAGAAAACTTGTTTCCTAGCCAACGAACCTTAGGTTAATAGCAAATTGAGTTGTTGAAATTTGAAGCATTTAATGAAAATTCGCTACCAAAACGCACTTACTGCGTTCCCATTTTTTTGTGCATGGAACAGTGTATGAGTCACTAAAACTAGTACGGTATGCTATGCTCTACGTTTGACTTGAACCATTTCCTTAGACACAAATTTGAATGTTTATCTGCCAGAAAAGTAGGTATGTTGTCTACCTATTGAATGTTGGGATTCTCCTCAGATTTGCTAAATTTATCATCATCCGTAATAATACTTTCAAAGTACATGAACATTTTACTTGTTCAAGCTGTTGCATATTTAAGCTTTGTATTCATTTTCGCTGTCCTCTACTTATCTTGTGTACCCTTATTTTCGTCGTATTGATGTTTAGTTTGATATTTTTAAAACAACATCTAGCACACTCAACGTCCTTTGTAATTGTTTTTCCGTTTCTAATAATATCGCTATCATGTCATCTGTGTAACATTCAATGTAACCCTTGTCTATTTATTTTGTTATTTATATATAGTTATTTTATCTTTTGAAAAAAACAAAGTTGAAGCCCTGAGCAAATACGAGTTTATATTATAATAAAGCCTGCGTTTTTAAGTTAACCTACCTGCTTATTTATTTCTAAGGGCAAGGGCTGATTTAGAAGAATGTTCGAAATAAAAGCCAACACATGTATAGAAGGCCATCAAACGATCGTAAATGGCTACCTGCTACCTGCTGTCTTCGACCCTAAATAACTGTTCTGTATAACAGTGTAGTCAGAACATAATTAAAATAACTTTGTAATTTTCGGAGGAAAAATTTTTTTCGAATGAAAATTCAAAATTTGAATAACTCAATTTTCTATAAACGTAGAAAGTTGAATTTTAGTACGTACTACGGTCCCTCCCAAGGCAAAATATCCATTAAATTTCATTAAAACAGTTTTGTAATTTTCGGAGAATTTTTTTTCTAAACAAAACTCAACATTTTCCCGGAAAACCCTGCCCGATTTTCCTGGATAACGATCTCATCCAAGCCATTAATAAAAAAGGCACTTGCTGTGTTTCATCGAAATTGGTTAATTATTTTTTGAGTTATCAGATGGATATATATATATATATATATATATATATATATATATATATATATATATATATAAACATATAAAAATCGAAACAGACCCCGGATATGGATTCTAAGGGTCCTAGTTCGCACTCATTTGAAAAAATGTTTGTCAAGTCTCACCATCGATACCTCTCTATTAGTGAATTTAAATTAATAACAGTTTATTTTAAAACTTAAAAAAAAAATAAAGAATATAGTTTATAACTTGAATGCCAACTTTTTATCATGGAAATGTAAAATTCTAAAATATTGTTTTAAAAAGCATATTATTGTTGGAAACTGGGATGCGGTTAAACAAACAGAAAACCGAAGATTTTTCTTACAGTTAACTTTGAACACGCACTTCATGACTTTTCTTTATAGGTTAATGAATAGAGATAGGTACTGTAAATAATTCGTCGTAGAATACTAAAAATTATGGAAAAGCCATTAGAAAAAAAAAACTAATTGTTTTCATCAACTGTTAATGCCCTTACTTGGTGAAACCGTTCCATACTAAATAAATACGTGGAAACTATTTCTTTGGCTTCACAAATGTTGGTTTTATTTTCTGTAACCGGTTTTGCTGCTTGACATCTTTTGTCTGAGAAAGCTATCAAGCAGCGAAACCGGTTACAGAAAATAAAACTAACATTTGCAAGGCAGCAGAGAAATAGTCTCCACGTCTGTACCTACCTTGTTTATTTGCAATTTTAGCTGATTTTTGATTTATTTTACACACACACACACACACACACACAGATATATATATATATATATATATATATATATATATATATATATATATATATATATATATATATATATATATATATAAATAAACAAAGGCTTTTAATATAGTCGGTAAGTCTTTAGAAGGTGGTTTGGCTCATTATTTCAAAGCCCCTGCATTACAATTTTGAAAAAAATTCCTAAAATGAATGAGAACTACCCCCTTCCCATAAAACCTGTATGCGGGTTCACTTTCAAACTTTATACGTAAAGGTTTCGGCGGTCATTAGTGTGAGATATACTTGGTTCTTGGGTTGAAGTACGTCTAGAATTTACGAAAACTCGACGTTCTGGCTCCTGTTTTGGAGCCATTTTCAAGAAGTTAAGAAAATATGAAATCTAAGGTCTCCCTTATACTGTGCTGATACCTAAGAGACGATCACTGGCGGGATTTGGGGGTAGGCAGATTGAGGCCTCGTAATCGAGCTACAACTAAACCTACCCTTAGCCACCGCTTTAAGGAGTAGGCAGATTGCCTTTCATAATATATATATATATATATATATATATATATATATATATATATATATATATATATATATATATATATATATATATATATATATATATATATATATATATTTGCGCGTGTGTGTGTATGTATGTATGATATTTATGTCTCTGCAGGTATATTATTTGTACAAATTGCTTGAATAAGTTCATTCGCCAGGTAAATGGGACCTCGTTTTTTCGAAAAAATATAAAGCTATTTGAATGAAATTTGGTACATAGGTTTCTAGTATAAAGATTATAATACTATCACCGCAAATTTGATGTTTTTGAGTTAAAGAACAATTAGCTTATTCAAACTTAATTTTTTTACTATAAATTAGCTGCCAGAAGAATACCAAATTTAGTATTTTAAAAACAGCAAAAACTGAAAGACGCTAGGTCATAGACTAGTCACAAAAATCGTTGATAACTTTTACATTTGGCAACATGGCACAAAGTCAGGCTCGTAGACCTATCTATTGTGTCATTGGTCAGACTAGTGTTTTGGAAGGCGATTTGGCCAATATTAGAAAGTCAAGTAGAATAAGTACAAAGACGCACGAAATTTAAAATTATATTATTCAAGGGCAATGATTTCTTTTTGTTTTGAAAATAGAAAATAAATCAAATAAATGTAGGAGCAAGTCTAAAGGAAGAACAAGGTTTCGCCTGGAGTTATCCTGACATCACACTGAAGTTTTTTCTTATACCTAACTGAATCATTAAGTAGTTACTTAATGTTACATTTCATTCTCATTAAACGGTTATTTTCGATTTTGAGCGCTAACCCGTGAAAATAGATAGTGTTCACAAATAATTCTAGTAAGCCATCATAGTCTGAAAACAAATGGCGAACTTTTTATAGGCCTACTCTAACGATCTAAAGGTAGTTTGAAATTTGGTAAAGATAATAATTTGATACCTAGTTTTTCATTACAGATGTCTGACATTAAACATAATTTACCTACACTTTCACAACAAACTTTGACATTGGTTAATAGTTGTTTCCATGATATAAGTACCTACCTACCTACTCTTTTCTCCACAGTCATCATATTCTTATGCTGCTTTACTTGGCAAATATAGTAAATAATAACGCATTATACGCTGATATGTGTTTCTATTACACTAACAAACAAATAAACTCTAAAAAAATCTACAAATTAAAGGCACACACATAAAACAGTTGTTTAATGAATTTGCCTCGTCAATTACAAAACGTATGAGATAGCGGGACTTATACTTCATTTTGAAATTGGCGCGAAGCGATCCGGACGGTTTTATTGGCTGATATATTCTCCACAACAGACATCCCGGCTGTTTCAATCCTCGCGTTATATTTCGGTTAAGCCATGCTTAGTACCTTTTTTTGTTACAACATTTATTGTAAGATGTTCGTGGTGCAGTATACACTAAGATATGCCTTTTTTGACTTTTAATAATTATTAACAAAAAAAATCTGCTTAATAATGGGACAGATAAAGGTATGAATTGGAATGCTCTTAAAAACTCTACAAACATTATAATTTTTTGTACTTACTTTTGCTAAACCTGCTACTTATTCAAAAGGCAGTCAGACTTAAATATTTACGTTTTATTTTTATAAAATATTGTAGGTACCCAATGCTGCTTAATTATAGACACTTAATTGTACTGTTAAATATTAAAAGTTAAGATTTTAGGTTAATAATGGGAAATTGACTTATTATAACATTTCAAATATATTTATGAACATTCGCTGCAAAAACGCGTTGCCTGCTTACTTTTTTTCAATACTTACTTACTATTTTAACTTGCAGATTTAAGAAAACAAGTTTCTTATGAAAATTCGCTACTATTGCGCATTTGCTAAAGATAATAATTGAAATTCAGCGCGTTCGGACAACTCTCATAGGAGCCTTGTTTTTTCTTCACATATCGTAAAAAACTTTGTTTGGCTTTTAGGTCTCCCTAAAAATGGACTTAGAAATCCTAAAAAATATATTGTATTTTTTTAAAGTTTAATTTACTTCTCTTTTTACTTGGAATAGGTAGCGGTAATTTGAGTTTTCTCATTTATATACGTAATTAGTGAATCTAAATGACCCCACGAGACTAAACAATATAATATATTCATGCATTGGTATATACTATATCAAAACACAATGCCGCAAAACTGTTTGCCTATTTCAGTTCTGACTAGAGCTACTCGAGCTAAACCACGCCTATCAAGGGAATACATTACACATTACAGTCGACCAATCTACTATTGAAGATTTTTATTAAGTAAGTAGGTGTATGGAGGGTTGCAAACGTATAGGCAGTGTCGCTCAAAACTGCTGGACTCTGGAACAACACGGTGAATCCCAGATTGTTGCTCTAGACATATCCAAAGCATTCGACCAGGTCTGGCACGCAGCGCTGCTTAATAAACTTCCGGCCTATGGCCTATCACCAAAAACTCTGTATGTGGACAGCAAATTTCCTCTCCAACAGGAGCATATCTGTTGTTGTGGATGGCCATTACTCTAAACTGTATCCAATTAATGCAGGAGTTCCTCAAGGTTCAGCTTTAGCCCCTACTTTGTTTCTTCTCCACATCAATTATCTCCTCTCGAGCACATCCAACCCAGTTCACAGCTACGCGGACGACAGCACCCTTCGTTCAAATATACAATATTCTAAGCCTGTCTCTTTAGCCCAATTAGATGAGGATCGCAGACTCATATCCTGGACTCAATTCAAAAGAGAGCTATACGTCTCATCGGTGACCCTATACTCACCCAAAGGCTGCCATCCCTTGCCCACCGACGTACCGTTGGTGACCTCTATCTCTTTTATAGATATCTGCACGGGCACTGCTTAGAGGAGCTTTCCTCCATAGTTCCCCCACCTGCTGCCCCCAACAGATCTACCAGGGGAACAGAGCGAATGCACCCTTTTACTGTCCAGGTCACCAGACTTAGGACATCTTGTTATGCCAGCTCTTTTGTCCCGAGGACTTCCAAGTTGTGGAATTCCTTGCCGGCACATGTTTTTCCTTCTCCTCCGAACCTCCAAACCTTCAAGTCTAGAATTAACAAGCTGTCTCTTTCCTCCTTGTCAACACCCACGGAACGATAGTATTTAGGCTGTAAGCCCTCGTGGTGTGTTGTTGAAAAAAAAAATAGAACATGGCCTAAAAATAGTTGTACATACCTTAATAAAGTAAAACAGTGTAGTATATTTCGTTTTTAATAACCTTTCAATGATAAACGCAATTAAAACGTTTCGATTTGCAACAAAAACGTTTATTTTTGTAGCTGAGGTTATGACTGTTGTTTCGTTGACATGATAGGCGTTATTGTCAGTTTTTAAGCTATTTACTTGATACTGGGGGGATGTCAGGTCAGGTCAGGCAGGCCGATGGAGCAGTAAGCACTGTCCGGCAGTGCATTCATTCAATGTGGCAACGCTGCTGAAAATTGACAGTTCGAAACGTGAAATTGGTACATTTTTTGGAATTTCATTTCTCAATTATTCTATTATTTCTGGTTTTTCCGTAAATTTTTTCCGGATTGTAAATTTATGTTACGTACTTTTTCTTGTGGTGTGCGCCGTTTTGCTAGATTCCGGTTGCGGTTAAGTCGACCGTCCCCCTCATTCGATACTTGAAGGAAGGTGAAGGTGTTGTATTGGCATTTAGTTGATGTCAATTGTAGTTAGTGTAAAGTGTGCAACATCAGATACATCATTTTCAATGGTGCCAGGCTTCTTTTTGGAATTTTTTAATGCATAATAAGTCGTAACTCCTGTTAATAATCTTCATCGCTATCACTGTCTAATATTTCAGATACAACATTAACTAAAGCAATTTTTTCAATATACATACTGATATATTAATATTACTACTTCAAAGTTCAAAGCCAAAATATCATCAAACAACAAAGACGAACCTTTGACATTTTGGCGTTTGTCATTTAAATTATCGTCATTTAGTTACCGCGCATTTAAAATCACTGTCACAGAACACTCCCTATAGAAGTTTCACCTAAATGGAGCTAACCTGGACTTTATTAGGGCTCTAGTTCGGACATCGCATATAGTAGATGTCGCTAGTAGTGCTACAATTCTACTGAACAAGCTGTTCAGTGCGCCATTTTATCATACATTCAAAATTCAAATGTTTTGAATGCAAAAAAGTTTTTGTTCGCTTTTAGTTCTTTCATTGTATAATTATAATACAAGTTTGTTGCTAAACGTTTCTTTTAATTAAGTGTTACTTATATTAACTTTTAGTGGATACTTTACAGTGTTTTCATTGTTCGTCGGTTTTGTGTTTTAGAGGTACGGTTTTTTACTTGTGAATCAAAATATGATCGTTATCATAAGCTTTGTGTTTAAACAATCATGTAATTTCAATTCTATTTTCAGTTTTCTTATGAAAAAAGCAAGGTGCTTTCATAGTTCAAAGTGTTTTGGTGAAACATAATTACAACTGTTTTAGTTTTCAGGGAAGTTTAGAACTTTTTAGTAGTTCATAGGTTATAAATAAATAACGTGTGGATATAAATATGATACCAACCAAGAAAACGATTTATTGTTAATTGTGTTCCGGGGTGCCTGGAATTATTTAGCAAAAGACATCGTTTTTCGTTGAACTCATCTGAAGACGATTTTGATGACCGGGTGAAAGCTGTACAAAACCCCAAGATGCTTGGTTTATATCCACAAGCCATTTACGATAGATTTTATATTTGTGATCGTCATTTCGTTTATGAGGATAAAGTACCTGAAATGAGAAGATGCCTGAAAAGAACTGCTGTTCCCATATTACATCTTCCTTTGAGTAAGTATACATATATTTTAAACTGCAAATAAAAATTTCTATTTCTATTTATACAACATCTCAGAAGTAAACAATGGATCGGGTGGATTCGGAAGGCGACCAGAAAGCCTGATAATGTACACTGTTGTCAGATGAATATTACCAAGTGTCATTTTAAATAAAGAAGGAAATTAAAGGGTGCACAAATGTTTTTCTAATAAATGACAATATGACGTCATTTATACATACCCTAAAAGAAGAAAAAAACAACCTTGCCATACATTGTGGTCATGTGAGCATATAAATGTAATAGTGTACAAGCACCAGACTGCTGTAATATACCTACCTATCGATAAGGAATGGCAATATATACTTCATCTTACTTTTAGTATTAAAATGGTTTTTAAATAAATGTAATAGGAATACTGTTCTAGGTTTTTAAATAAATGTAATAGTAATACTGTCTAATAAAACACAAGTGTATTTTATCTTGTTTGATTTTCCATTAATCATATCGATAGTAAAAACTGAAGCTGCAAGTGTTAGAAGGTTCAAATTGCCAATTAATTTTTCCTATGATTACAAAGCTTAAAACAGGCGTATGTGTGTTATTAAAATATAACTTGTTTTGCTTTCACTATAAAAATCATTAAAAAAATTATTTGACTAATTTAACCTCTTTACTGGCAGTGGTATAAAATTAAATAGAATTTATTTGCTAAATGAAAATGAAATCAAATTTCCCGCGTGTGACTAAAATTCATCGCATCCGCCAGAGGCGCTGCAATATTGTTAAAAACGTCAGCATTGGTGTTTCCCTTCTATAGGGGTGTTCTGTGATCACTGTGCAGGTGCAGACTAGTTCAAGACACACTGATTTTCGAATGGGTAGAGTAGAAGACTAAGGGCATGCACAATAAGCGACAGGCTGCAGTGATATCGGGGCGGCAAAGACGCGGACGAGCCCCAAGGGAGAAAAGAAATAGACAATTTTTTAAAACATGGGATAAAAAGAATTGTATCCCTATTATGATGTGTTACGTCTTAAATGTATCCCAATTTCATCCTAATAATATTTTTCTCTGATCCAGAGGTTAGAGGAGTGTTTCGGATGTGTAATGCTCGCTGGCGCACCGGCGAGAGAAGAGTTACATTATTTTCCTATATTGTGTTAATATCCTTGTCCTCTTATAATACATCTATTTTAGCATGGTATGAGTAGTTAATGGTACGAGTTAATGAAATTAACATTTGGGCCATAGAGATTGTTCTAGACACATTTTAGAAGGTGTAGCCCAAATAATGAAACCACCATTATGGCTGGAGAGTTCCCACAGCAAGAATCGAATCCCCCTATGAATCCTAGATGCTCAAAACAAAATGTTGGCATTTCATTGGGGGTAGTGATGGGTTGTTATTTAACAGTCTGTTATATTTTAACTGTTGTCGAGCCGCAACAGTAACAACCTGTTATGGATATATACAAATAACAGGTACAGTGGAGGGGATGCTGTTGCGCTTTACACTAGAACTCGGAGTCGTATCTGTTTCTGTTGTCGTATCTGTTTCTGTTGCACTGCTACGATGAAGCAACTTCTGTTTTCATCCGCAACTGTTATAACAGGATGAATGGACATGAGACTGGGAATGGGGTATAGAGCGGACTTTACTTCATAACATAATACTGTTTTCATCCGCAACTGTTATAACAGGATGAATGGACATGAGACTGGGAATGGGGTATAGAGTATAGAGCGGACTTTACTTCATAACATACTACTTTATACTAGTGTGCTCACAGCTTTGGGAACGTAGGGTCGTCGGTACAATGAAGCTCTTAAATTTTGACAGGTTGTTGATTTACACAAAACACACACATATATTTACAATTTATAAACAAACACAAAATATGAAAAATGTAAATAAAATCAACGATGTTTCTTTTTTTCTTTGAGAAAAATTGTTTTACACTAAAAAAAAATACTTTTCTAACAGAACACTTTCAAAGTTCTGAGTTTTTGTTGATGAACATTATTTGACTGACTTTGGTCGACGAAAGTCTGTTACGTTACTGATATGTATACAAATGTACAGTTATGCTTTAACATGAATCCTTAGGTATTATATTATATTAGGTAGTTTCTTTGCTCATTCTTCTTTGCCTTATGTAACTAATAAATCAATATTCCTTTTTACTTTTCACTTTGGAAATCTAAGAAATGGGTCCGATTTTAAACATCTTTTTTTTTATTTTACTACTGCAAAATAAAAAATCGCTGAAACTTAAAAAATCTCAGAAACAGTACCAATTTTAATGAAATTATAAAAATATTGCCTGTACCCGGTATAGTTGAAACCAGACACACTTTGCCCTATAGGTAGAGAAAAAAAATTAGTTTTAATTTTTTTAAAATTATTTAGGTATTTTATTTTTTGCTTACAATAATTCATGTATTTCATAAGTCTCATTTTCAAGGAAAAGATGGCTATAGAGGTTTTCAAGCTCAGTGATTAACTAATACTTAATTAGTAAAGAAAATTCGAAAGAAATTCTGCATTGTTGAATTTTTTACCAAATTATTATTAGTGATGAATACCCAAAAAAAAAACCTCCATCATTTTTTTAATAAAAAATTAATTAATTGTTTTAAACATAATACAAGAATATTTTTTATTTTAAACATTACCCAACTACACCACCGGACGGGTTCAGCTACTGTTACTACGTCTACGTGGAATTCTTAATAATTCATAATTCATATTGTTATTTTCAACCTGTTATATTTAACTGTTATTTCTAAAAACAGTAACAGTTGCGACCTGTTACAGCAATATAACAGTTTTTCCCATCACTAATTGGGGGAGTTTACCAGGCGCCAAAATCTGTCAGCGCTGCATTGTAATCAAAAAATGTTGAGATTTGTCAAAAATTTTTGATACAACAATTCAGCTGCTGGTAGCTACTGGCACCTGGTGAACTCGTTAATTGAAATGTCAACATTTTGTTTTGAGCATCTTGGATCATACGCAGATTCGATTCTTGCTGTGGGTTCTCGAGTACAGTTGGTATGTTTGACGATCGAATCCTTTCCGATTTCCGATACTCGGATTCGGTTCTTACGTCATTCGTCCTTAACTGTCAAAAAATTAATTAATACTTGCAATTATTATTTTAATAATGTAGATATACATTTTACTTTAATAATATTTAACAAGAATTACGGATACACCAATCAACCTAGAAGATAAAAATACGAAACACTGGCTTTAAGACAAAACCTACTCAACGTGTGTAAATTTTCAAACATTCATTTTGGAATAAATTCAGGTTTTAATTAAGATAATGTCGAAGTTAACCATGAGCGTGAACAAACAGAGCCAGCCTTGTGATTGCAACTGTAAAACAGTTCATAGAAGTGAGTGTGAGTATAGCGATGACATTTTTGCAAATGGACTTGATAGTGCAGAGGCAGATGAAGCTTTAGTGATTAAAGACGAACAAAACGCTGAGCACCAGTGGGGAGGGAAAGTGGAAATTAAACACAACACAGAATATACGCCTGTTACTGTTAAATTGGAAAACATTGAAGGACAGTCTATAGATGAACCAAAACATTACTACCTAGATGAGGTGGACCATGAGAGAACTGCAGGTTCTGAAGGTGTTATAGATGGACAGCTAGTTAATGAAAAAAATGATAATTGTTTTATTAAAAGTGAAGTGATTTTAGAAGATTTTAAAATTGAAACATTGGATCAGGGCTGTACAAGTCTCAGTAATCATGACTTTGTCGATCTGAAGGATGTATTAGTAAAAAATGAAGTAGGTACGATAGCGAGGCACAGTGAAGAGAAACCTATTAAATGTGTGAAATGTAACTTTAGTACTGCCAATAAGTATTATATTTCACAACATATGAAGATAAAACATAGTGAAATGAGAGCTTTTAAATGTGATCAGTGTGATTATAGTACTGCCAATAAGTATTATATTTCACGACATATAATGTTCAAACATAGTGAAAAAAGACCTTTTAAATGTGATCAGTGTGATTATAGTACTGCCCGTAAGTATTATATTACACAACATATTATGCTAAAACATAGTGAAACCAAACCTTATAAATGCGATCAGTGTAACTATAGTACTGCTGTTAAAAATTATTTATCATTTCATATAATGCATAACCATAGTGAAGAACGACCTTATAAATGTGATCACTGTGATTATAGTACTGTTGGAAAGTCTCAATTAACACTACACATAACAGCGAGACACAGTGAAGAAAGGCCTTATAAATGCGATCAATGTGATTTTAGTTCAGCCTATAGGTATTGTATGTCGCAACATAAAATGGCAAAACATACTGAAAAACGATCTTTTAAATGTGATCAGTGTGATTATAGTACCGCTGTGAAGAACTGTTTATCAAAACACATAATGGCAAAACATAGTGAAAAACGACCTTTTAAATGTGGCCTGTGTGATTATACTACTGTTAGAAAGTATCGGTTAACACTGCACATAACAGCAAGACACACTGACCAAATGCCTTATAAATGTGATCAGTGTGAGTTTAGTACTGCCAATAAGTATTATATTTCGCAACATATAATGTTAAAACATAGTGAAGAAAGACCTTTTAAATGTGATCAGTGTGATTATAGTAGTGTTGGAAAGTCTCAGTTAACACAACACATAGCAAGACACACTAAACAAAGACCTTATAAATGTGATCAGTGTGAGTTTAGTACTGCCAATAAGTATTATATTTCGCAACATGTAATGGCAAAACACACTGGAAAATGACATTTTAAATGTGATCAGTGTGATTATAGTACTGTTAGAAAGTATCAGTTAACACAACACATAACAGCAAGACCCACTGAGCAAGGTAATATTGCATTAACATTGCAGAATCTTTTCCAAAGCAAGTGTAAGTTTGATAGATTACTTGCAGAAAGCCTCCTGCAAGTTTGTTGCAAACGGCAAATCTTCCCCCCAGTGACTTTACATATGGAAGTGTTTCTTTTGTAACTTTACTGTAGTGAGCTGTTACAAACTTTCTTTACACTTACAAATGTTACCTTACAGCTAGCTCCAATTTTAAAAGGGCCCAGCAAAGTTGTAAAATTTAAACTTACATTTGCAACTTATCTGCAATTGTATATATTATATACAGGTGTCCGGAAATTGTGAGCAAAAAATTCAGGGGGTTATTCTACTCAAAGAATTAATGCCCCTAGTCCCTATAATAGTTTTTCGAAAACTCGAAAATAACAGTTATAGGGTGTCAAAAAAAATAATTAAATTTTTGTCGTTAACTTTTTTTTTGTCGTGAATCGATTCTTTTAAAATTTGGTGCTCGCGTATATAATATCACTCTGGATTTATGTTACAAATTTGACATGGATCTATCTAAATTTAAAGTCCGAAACTGCCCATGACCAACAGATACGGACTCATAACTTTTTTGCTTGAATCTTTATCTCAAATCTAACAATACATGATAAAAGGGAACTATAAAATCTGAATAAAAGGTCTTCTTGTTGTATCACGATAAAACTAACCATTTTTGATAAAAACGTTCTTAAATATTTACTGGTGTGATTGAATACGAAATCACCTAATCTCATTTTCAATATTAACGGAGCGTGCTTTGAAAACATTCTCTGTCAACCAGTGGCGTCTCCTGACCAAAATGTTCGGGTGTGCGGTAACGAGTTGCTGTTAGTGGTGGTTTTAAAAATTATTAACACTAAATGTATATATATATATATATATATATATATATATATATATATATATATATATATATATATATATATATATATATATATATATATATATATATATATTCGACCTATATGGGAATGACACGTAGATAAATAAATTTCCCACTGCAACACTAACAAATTAAAAAGTCACTTAAAACTTTAAAACACGAAAAGAACATGGAATTATTATCAAACTCTTCTCTTCACACAAATTTGTGTTAGCGTTAGCACTGTCCGGAACGGGGTGAAAACTGTAAACATTAAAAGTAGTTCAATGTTAATATGGTACTAAATAATAAAATGTGTAAAAATCCTGGATGCAGCAAGTGCGTTATGGTAGTGAATTTTCATAGAAATGATCTGGCACAAAATATTTTATTATAACTTTTTTATCTTGCAACATAGAAATCTAAATTTTGGTGTATAGTTTAATTTTTATATCGTAAACCTACCTACCAAATTTGGTTATCTTATCTTTTTTATTATTTGATACAAATTTTTTTCGAATAAAAACTCAAAATTTTCCCGGAAAACCTCGTTCGATTTTCCTGACTTAACTAAATTATCCAATACATTTACAGAAGGAAGGTACATGCCAAATTTTATCAAAATCGGCCGATTATATTTTGAGTTATCGGTGTGATATGTATATATATATATATATATATATATATATATATATATATATATATATATATATACATATATATATATATATATATATATATATATATATATATATATATATATATATATATATATATATATATATATAGTTTATAGTTTATAGTTATATAATTAGTACAAAGCATCTTACAAATAAGTCTAAACTTGTGACTGCAAATGATGCAATTTTGACTAAATTTTAATCTAAATGTCAACTGTTCTAAAGTTATGTCATCTGATTTCTAATCTCCAAAATTACCTCACCTCATTATATACCATTACAATTTCTAGAAATATGGATGGTACTTGAAATCAGTTTCTTCATTTTAATCAAAAATTTCTATATTTTAAAACTTGACTCAAATTAAATTCTTATATATAAAAATTGAAACTGACCCCGGATATGGGTTCTAGGGGTCCTAGTTCGCGCTCATTTGCAAACAATTTTTCAAAATTCAAAAGTCGAGATCTCCCCATTAGTGAATTTTTTCTACGAAAATTTACTAAAATGTATTATAGTCTTTGATTCTAGAATACTGTGGTCCAGGCAAGCGCAGTTGTAATGTTTGTAAATAATGCTATCACAACGTTTGTTAAACCGGAGTTCCATTCATTTGTCTTGAGTGGTATTTTTACCGCTCACTGCAGTGTTAAAACGAATGGTATTTCCTTACTATTTTAAACACATGGGTGGGGGACTGTATTGTATACCAATACACCTCTGTCGAGTGAAATTGTTCGGAAATAACAACGCACACCTAACCCGAATTCATTCCCAGTTGCTATTGACCTACTCATATTTTCTGAATGAAGACGTGGTGCCGACTTCATTCCAAGTCACTATTAACCGACTATTTATGAAATCAAATAAGTAAATTAAATCGATTGTCATAACATATGTAGTGTATTAAGACTAAGGGAAAAAGAAATAAAACATATTTAACTGTGCACATTTTAATTATATTTTAGGGTGTGCGGCGCACACCTAGCTCACTAGGAGAAATCGCCACTGCTGTCAACAAGATCATGTGGCGTTAGTTTTGACAGAATAGTTTGTTGTCATTTTACTTGCGGAATAGTTGAGATTAATTATAAAATACGATGAATAATAATTATTATTCTTACATTGAACTATGTTACATGCATTATTATTATGGTATAGCTGGCGGCAATGCACTTGCTGCAAGACGTTTGTATGCTGAAGCATTTCCAAATAGAAGGGTAATATCCATCGAAGACTGGGAGAATTCGGATCATTTAGAAGTACATTGCAAGATGTTGGTCGTCAGCGAAGTACTCGAACTCCTGGAGCAGAAGTCAGTGTATTAAATGCAATCGAAAATAATCTCAACTTAAGTGTACGGTTAGTCTCTACTCAGGAGAGTATCCCGAAAAGTTTTGTGCATGAAATTATGAAGGAGCAGCTTTTTCGTCCTTACTATTACCAGAAAGTTCAAGTTTTATCTCCTGAAGATCCGGAAGCTCGCGTGAATTTGTGCAATATAATTCGAAATCTACATAACGATCACAATTTTATATCATCGCTTCTCTTCACAGATGAAGCTGGATTTGGACATGACGGTTTGATCAACCTTCATAATGAGCATTATTCGCCTAATGAGAATCCTCACTTGGCGATAGAACGTGGTTTCCAGAATAAGTTATCTGTTAATGTGTGGGCGGGAATTTTAGGAGCCCGCTTAATTGGGCCACATTTCTTCCCCCAAAGACTCAACGGTGAGATATACTTAAATTTTTTAAGAAACCAGTTATCCACTCGATTGGATGATGTACCCCTCCAATCAAGAAATACAATGTGACAGCTGCAGGACGGCACGCCGCTACATTTTAGTACAGCAGTGAGGGAATTTCTTAATGAAACATTTCCTGAGAGATGGATAGGACGCGATGGGTTCGTGCAGTGGGCTCCTAGATCGGCTGATTTGAACCCAGTGGATTTTTTCTTTTGGGGTTACCTAAAATCTATTGTATACAGGAGTCCAATTCAAAACGTTGAAGATCTCAGCCAAAGAATTATTGATAACTGTGAGGTAATCAGGCAAAAAGACGGAATATTCGCCAGAGTTCCTCGAGATTTCCTGAGAAGAATTGATTTGTGTTGAGATGGAAGGACATCACTTTGAAACTCTGTTATAATATTTAATTGTTATGATTTTTAATAAATTATTATTATAATGTTGAAATGTTGCAAGTTCTAGTAAGTAATAAAAAAAAATTAGGCACTGTAAAATCGTTATTGCTGATAATTTTATAGTAGTAATAATAATAAAAATATAACACTTTATTTGTCAAAACATGTGATATAATTTTTTTTCCGAGGCAATTACCGCGACTGTTTTCAAAGCACACGCTATTAACATTGACATTTGGATGAAGTGATTTCCTATTCAATCAACACCAACAAAAATTTTGAAGAACATTTTTCTCGAAAACGGTTAGTTTTATCGCGATGCAACAAAATGACATTTTTTGAAGATTTTATAATTCCCTTCAATCGTGTGTTGTTAGATTTGAGATAAAGATTCAAACAAAAAAGTTATGAGTCCTCATCTGTTGGTCAAGGGCAGCTTCGGCCTTTAAATTTAGATAGATCCATGTCAAATTTACAACATAAATACAGAGTGATATTATATACGTGTGCACCAAATTTGAAAAGAATCGATTCACGACAAAAAAAAGTTATCGACAACAATTTGAAAAACAATATTTTTTTTGACACCCCATAACTCCGTTATTTTCGAGTTTTCGAAAAACTGTTATAGAAACTAGGGGCATTAATTCTTTGAGTAGAATAACCCCCTGAATTTTTTGCACACAATTTCCGGACACCTGTGTACAGTGCAAGTTTGTAATTTGGGATAATTCCAATTAATCTACTTCAGCTTTTTTTCAAAAATGCTCGGAGTCAGATAATATTCTCAGTTACAATCTTTTTTAATATGTATTATACAATTTGTGTCAAATGTCATTGATAATTTTTGTAATGACTACCTTAGCTTTTTGTTGACTATTTTTAAAGTACACATCATAAATCTTGAGTTGAAAGCACGAAAAAAAATTGTGTAGTTATCAATGAATAAAAATTTTAAATATGCTGGTTTCCTACAACTTCACATGTAAGAACTTTAAAAATAGTCAACAAAAACGTAGGGTTGATTTAAAGAAATTATCGATGAAGTCATTTTTCAAATATGGTACATACAGCATACAGTATAGATTTTTTAAAGGACTGCAACTTGAAATACTAACCAATGTGTCTAAGCATTTTTGAAAAAAGAAACTATTTGATTAACTGAATTTATTTCAAGTTACAAACTAATACTGAATATAGGTATAGGTGTATTTATATGTTATATATATTTCTTGTAAAACTGTAAAAAACGACTTAAGACAATGTTAATTAGAATAAAATCTTTATTAGATAAAAAAATTAAAGACTTACAACACATTTCATTTCTGCTGATAGATAGATATATACACTTTATTGACCATCAAATATACATAGTAAGTCACTGTCTTTATAAGTACCGACTATAGTTACTAGATAGAAATAGTTAAGACATATAGCGAGAGTGCCCATGTTTAGCCTAAAATGCAGTTCTAGTCAAAACTCAGCGACAAAATAGATAACTTGGACTCGTTATATCGTCATTAATTGACCGATTTCAAAAATTCTTTTTTCTAAATGAATACCACTTAATTGTTTTTGATATTGTTTTACTAAATAACTCTTAGTCGTCTAGGAAAACGCGTGAAACACCAATAACAAAAACGAAGTAGCATTATTTATTTTGAGAGGTGAGAATTTTTTTAGCTTCTAAAATATGTGGTAACATATGTGACATAAAATAAAGTCAACATATCAAATACTATTGTGAAAAAAGAAATATCTAAAATGGTGCGTTCATTTCGATTTTAGAGAAAGTTTAAATAAGCAAACGTAAGAATATGCAATGGATAACTATCCCTATCGAGTAAGTATAGTACTGTCAATATCTGTGTACATTCAGAAACATTGAATTAAACTAAAGCAAAATTATGACTACAATTAATTATGTATATATAAAAAAGTCTGTAGCTAGTGTAGCTTGCCTTCCAAAGCTTTTGCCCAACGCACTCACACACACAGACACACACATTACAAAGAATGAATACAAGTATTATGTAACACTATACATATTAGTTTAGAACACCAATAAATTCCTTCACCTTGGTTTTTGTTTTATAACATCCACTACTGCCTACTGTAATCTTGTTAGTGGGAGCATCTTAATAACATTAGGTAGAAAACTGAGAAATTTGATTTCCAAGTAATCAAACATCTGCTTTGTTTTCTCCTTTTTGTGCAACTGTATTTTTAATTCATGCCTGCACCTGGTATTTATTGATGTTGCGAGCTTCATCATTCACTGGATATTTTGAATACATATACTGAAGAAGTATATGGCTGGGAGGGTACCTAAGTATCCCATTGGCCTCGAACACATCAGGGCAGCTTTTTCTTGGACCTACGCACACAATGTCCTTATTGCTCTTTTTGCATGATAAACACATGTTCCACTGCTGACGAGTTAACCCATATGAATGTTCCATACGATAGGATACTGTGACAATGTACAAAATAAGCAATCCTGGCAACTTGATGGGTACTGTACTGTTCCTTATGATGTCGATTGCTCTGGATAAGCCTCATTCTTCCATGGGTCAATCATATTTAACGTTTTAAAATGAATTGGTCTGACCAGGTAAGACATCTCCAGGCTGCTTCTAAGGACATAACAAAATTTGTATTTAGCAATTAGGTTTTCTTTTTTGAGTATATTTCATAAAAAGAAACAAAAATATAAATGCAGCTATTTGAGAATAATTAGGGATTCTTACCTGACATGTTTGTCGATATACTCCATGTTTCATTATCTACACTCCAGACAACGAATTACTTAATTACCCAAAATTCAAACAATTCAGCCTGCAATAAGATTGTTCAATCTTTAAAACTTCCAGAAAAATAAATAGACATAGATCAAATAACAGCTTATGCTGATATCATAACTATAATATTGTTACAAAGCACTTCAATAGATGTAGGTGCGGTGCTGCCACATCTCCAGAACTTCCCCAACATCTGGCACTTTTTGCACAATCTGGCAACACCGCCTCCCCACCCGCCTGGGGTGACCCCCCTCAGGCGAAGTCTCAGCCCTCTAGGACCAGAAATAACGAAGTTACGAACTTGTACCCCGTCGGAACGGATAACTGAGGTCTGCACATTCCGAACACCCTGTATGCGCAGAGAACCTTTACACCCTGTATACGGAGAGAGGTCTTATCTTATATTACGAGAAACACCTCTTGTGTAACATAGGAGTGATGACCACATTTGGATCACCTGTATATACATCCCCCTGTATACACACGGGACCGATCTGTGTTCACAGAACCTTCTAGTAAAAGATGGTCCTGGAAAATTCTGGAATGGAACGCTCCACAAACGTGGTGGATGGTACGGCGAGTATATAAACGCGAAAGCAAGCCAGACAGTTCAGTTAGAGAATGTTGAAGTGACTTGAAGAAGCAGTAATCAGTGTGAAGTGTTAGACTGTAGTTCCAGTATAGTAACTTGTGTGCAGATTAGTAATTGTAAGGCCAGTAAATTAAGTGTTTTGTGAGAGAGACATTCTAGAAATTTTATTGTATCCACATTTAGAGTGTAAATAAAGTTGTTTTGTTAAAATTTAAAGTCTCACTTATCCAGAACCCGGAGAAAACGCAACAATATAAATAACAATCCGCCATTAATCATTAATACCGGGCGCATTGCCAGAGTCAGTTCGCTGTTGGCGTTAGTGTTGTATGTTGCTATTGGACGACGATGACATACGATCGAACATAAACTAACACGAAAACGGCGGGAATTCTAATTTCTAGTAAATGTTTACAAATTAAAACAAACTTTCAGAAACATTACAATTGTAACTTTACGTGAGCCTACAAATGGAGATAAACAACAAGCCAGCAACGGAGATATTACATTTGAAAGTTATGTTAAAGTTTCATTTGTAAGTTTGCATTGGTTTTTTGGCTGCAAACATTTAGAAATGTTGCAAACGTAACTTGCTTAATGGTAAATTATCTAACGTTGCGGTAAGCATTTGTAAGTTACCATGCTTAGTGGGGGCACACTGAAGAAATGCATGATAAATGTGACTCAAGTACTGCCAATAAGTATTATATTTCGCAACATATAATGGCAAAACACACTGGAAAACAACCTTTTGAATCTGATCTGTGGGATTATAGTATTGTTTGAAAGTTTCATTTACCACGACACATAAGAGCAAGACACAGTGAAGAAGAGCCCATATAAATGTGATCGGTGTGATTATATAGTACTGTTGTAAGGTCTGACTTCATGCAACACATCAGCACAACACAGGCATTACAAATAATGTTATAAATATAACTTTAGTGCTGTCCAAACTACCACAACAAATATTTCAAAGACCTTACGATCGTTTCGCTGACAACGTCAGCGTCATCAGAGGATGAAAAATCCTAAATTTAAAATCAACCACTACAGTGTATTTATGTTACACCTAGGTAACGAACTAATCCGAAGTAAAAATTGTAGTCGGTGACCATCGTTTATCTATTGTGTCAATATTGAACGGACGAGGTCGAAGAACTACTTTAGTCTACTGGTTGACAAATTTATGAGCTTTTATCTAATCTAAGGATAATGGGCTTAAAATGAAAGGTACCGAGATATTTAAGGAAGCTACATGTTCCTTTTGATCTAGAAATTTCACTATATAAATATTAAAGCAACTAAAGAAAGCCGACATGCACATCTGGCGAACAGATCAATAACAGCCGCTCATCTTTTTTTATTTAAAAAAACAAACCGAGTGTTTGGCTCAAAATGTTAACTTTAACAAAGAATAAATAATTCAACTAAAATTCTATATAAAAACAAGTATTTATATTGACATCGTAGATACAAAGAAAACGAAAGGGGGTCTTTAAGTCGATAACCAAACGTAGAGCTTAGTATCTGTATAGACCGGCCGAGTTATTGACAATAATTTATTATTCTGCCAGACACATCAGGAGTGTTTAGCTGGTCAAATGGAAAGTGAAAATAAAGGGCTTGAAATTAAGGGTACCGCACGGTTTAATGAAGTTTTGTTCTTAAACGACCTTGCTATATAAACACTTTCTAAGGAATCAAGCATAGTTTAATGTCTAACATTTTTGACAACTTTCAAATTTTCTTTGTCAATGTGGTGGTTATTATCCCATATATGTTGTGCCACACATGATTTGATGAATTCGATGTCTACAGGAAGGCAACTGCCACTATTAATTATATTCCTAACGACTCACATGATACGTTTACACAAAAAACAGCTAGTTTAAATTTCCTGGTAAACAGATTGATAAATTTTCCGTTGAGTAAAAATAGATTTAATTTAGAATTAAATTACATAAAAAACGTGGCGAGATATAACGGTTATTCGGATAGTTTAGTGGACAAATTGGTTAACAACAAACACAGAACAAAGAAAATGATATTTGAATGTACGACATTTAAGGAAGATAAAATAGAGAAAAAATTTGTGTGTTTACCTTATAAACCACATATCACGAAGGGTTTGGAAAGTATTTTTAAGAAAGCCGATTTACATTAGACTTTTTCAACGAAAAGTAATTTAAAAAATTTGTGGGGTAATACGAAAGACAAAGACAAAGCCACTAAAATGTCGGGTATTTATGAGATAAGGTGCAAAGATTGCAATCTTAAATACGTGGGTCAAACCAAGAGAAACATGCCACCAGATTTCGTGAACGTTTCACACATTTACGATATGGTACGGTGGACAGATCATGTGTGGCACAACATATATGGGATAATCACCACATTGACAAAGATTTGAAACTGACTTTGTCAGCGAAACGATCGTAAGGTCTTTGAAATTTTTGTTGTGGTGATTTGGGTTCTCCAAATGTACTTATTAGTGCTCATCACAGTATCCACTTTTCACATAGTAGAGTTTATTACAACACATGACAGCAAGGCACACCAAAGATAAATATATCTTTATTACTGCTTATAATTTTTGTAGAGGAAGTTTTAGCTAAGGTAGACAGTTTATTCTGTGTTAAGATAGTATTATTTTTCACAATAATATTGGGCAGTTATTAGCAGTAAGTTAGTTGTGCCCAGAACTACCCCTTTGAAAGTAGCACCAACATTAATTATTCAAAGAAAAACGTACTAATAATTAAGCTGATAATTTAATGGTGCTGGTTAAAATTGCATAATATTGATTAAAGATTTTCTAGGGGTTTTTCTTGGTGTCATTTACTTTATTTTTGGTTCTAAATCTGTTTATAAAGTTTGGTTAACAAAGTTGGATTGTTAATATGTTAAGTTTAGATCTGATACCTGTCTTGTGCTTATATATGTAATATAAAAATGAAAAATTCTGGACGCAGCAAGTGCGTTATGGTAGTGAATTTTCATAAAAATGTTTTTAATAACAAATATGTGTGTTTTTTTAAGAAAGCAGGCATCAAATTTGGTTACCAATATAATCTATATATTAGAAACAATGTGCCATGTTTTATCAAAATAACTTTATGGTTTGAAAATGTACAAAAATTTCCGAAAGTAAACTTAAATTGTTCCCGAAAAAACTGGTTTTCTGGTCAACCTTACAGGTTAATAGCAAATGGAGCTATTCAAATTTGAAGCATTTAATGAAAATTCGCTACCATAACACACTTGCTGCGTCCAGAATTTCTTTTCTTACAAAGATGTATTATATTTCGATGGAAAATAAAAAAATGCAATAACATAGGGAGTGTTCGATAAAAAAAAAGAAAATTTAAATTACCAACGACTTATGGACCACCCTATAATTGTGGAAATATTATTTTAAGATGTAGCTCAAGACACCCTATAATTAATATATACAAATTTTTTTCATATCTTATATAATAACGGATATATTGAGCTTTATTGATTTTTTACGAAAATTCGACAAAAATTATATACCATTAAACGATAAACTCTATAGCTAAGGCAACTGCCAAACATCAGAGAAAGGGTCTATTTGAAATGAATTTTCTGCAAATATTTTAGTAAAATGAAGGACAATGACGGTTAAAATTAGGACTTTATGGTTTGTAAAACATTCTTCTTGAGACATTTTATTTCTATAGCCCGTATTAGATTCAAGTTATTTGCCTAAATGTTGCCAATTTTGACATTTTAAATCGCCACTTTGACGTTTTGAGGAAAACCCCAATTTATTTTTCTTAAAATGCCTATAACTTTTTTGTCTTTTGACTTACATAGCTAAATTTTAGTAGGTAGCTTACTTATAAGGATATAAACCAGCGTGCCAAGTTTGGTTGCCCTTACTTTGTTAATTCCGGAGATATACATTTTTTTCGAAAGAAAACACAAAATTTTCCGGGAAAACCTAGGCAGATTTTCCTGCTTAACGAACTCATCCAAGCCATTTGCAAAAGGAATTTTTTCACCAAATTTAATCAAAATCGGCCCATTATTTTTTGAGTTATCGGTGTGATACATATATATATATATATATATATATATATATATATATATATATATATATATATATATATATATATATATATATATACATATATATATATATATATATATATATATATATATATATATATATATATATATATAAATATATATAAATATAAAAATTGAAACTGACCCCGGATATGTTTTCTGGGGGGCCTAATTAGCGCTCAATTTTTTCAAAATTCAAAAGTCGGGATCTCCTCATTAGTGAATTTTTTTAAGAAAATTCACTAAAAGATTAAATTTAGTGCTGTATTCTATATTATCTGAAAAAGGCAATATAGGCGACGAAATGAAATGTAACCTCATCTGCAGCATATTGACGTATGAAAATTTTTGTTTGCGAATAACCTCGTTTTAAGTGAGTGGAGTTGGACTTTTATTAAGTACCTCACCACGTGACTTCATAGGGGGGGGGGGTATCGGGGCATATGCACATTATCATATCTTGGATCATTATATCATGAGTAGTACCAAATACTATATAATGACAATACAGGACACTCCGGCTGATTTCGTGTTACAAAAATATCAGCGCCCCTAGCGGATAGTACTGATGTTACGTCGTTCGAGAACGTGTAACACTAACAATTGCTGGTGTTTAAATGTGTATAATTAAGTTTGAGCTGTGTTATTTACAATGAATCTTAGTGGTTGGGTGTGTGCAATCTATAATTGTTCTAATTATAACGTGCTTAATCTATCAAAGACATTTTATAGGTTGCCAAAGGATGGCGAAACGTGAATATGATTTGAAACAGAAGACAAATTCAGAATCACTTTTATGCCAATATGTACAGTTCGCAGAAGATAATTTATTGTGTAATATTTACCATCATGTACCTATTTATAGATAAACTTCGTAAACGGATGGTTGAAATGCTTCAATCATAACTTGTCTTCCAGTGCATCAAAAAAAGAAAAAGAAATAGGAAGGCAAAACAAGTTTTGCAGTAATAATAAATGGTATAAGAAAACTGTTTTTCTATATTCTTCTGTGTCCTTTTTTATTTCAGTATGGCATAAATTGTCACATTTTCTTACATTTAAAATTATTTTACTTGGTAAAAGCTTTTAATTATGTTCCCAAGACAAGTTTTCAAAGAGACAAGTAGAAATAGCAGATTCAGAATATGAAGGCAAAAAAAGTTTTGCATTAATAATAAATGGTATAAGAAAACTTTTTCTATTTATTCTTCTGTGTCCTTTTTTATTTCAGTATGGCATAATTGTCCCATTTTTTCACGTTTAAAATTATTTTACTTGGTAAAGGCTTTTAATTATGATCTTCCCAAAACAAGTTTTTAAAGAGACAAGTAGAAATAGCAGATTCAGCCCTATAATAGATTTATTCACGGAAGTAAGAGTTCGTCTCACATTTCATCTGCACAATTTCTTAATTATGTACTAAGTATATCAGTTACATATTTTAAAATATTAGATTAATAATAAGAGTTTTCATGTAGAGATATAGCAAATTGAGTACTGTGCTACCATTTATACCTAGAACAATTATTTATAGGTGTAGCGGTGGTTCCGACCGCAGCATGTTTCCGTCAACACTACTCTATGTTTCTGCATAAATACTCTTCACAGTTAAACGTTGCGTTACGTTATGCGACAGCCAGCTGTCAAGAACTACGGCAACTATAAGAGACACCAGGCGATCTCTCTCCCTCTCTCCTCTACCAACCGCTACAGTGAACACACGTCCTCCACGCTCGGTCAGTTATCTGCTATGTACTCATGTACTGTTATAATTGTATTATAGTTAAATGTATCGTATAGTTTATTCAGTTAGTGAAATAATAAAGTATATCAAGTGTTTCCCTATGGATTCAATATCACCATCCCAGGTAATATCAATAAGTGCAATTAACTTCCATATTGGTGACCCCGTGCCGCAAGCCGAAGATGCAGAGCCTGATGTTCCAGCCGACGTCGCCTAACTTCCACGCACTTGCTCGAGCCTACAGGAAACGAATATCTAAACAGGTCAGTCCTTTCTAATTTAAAAATTATCTGATTTTCTTTTCACAATGGCCGAAGATTCTTCAAGCAGCAATATCATGGCAAGGGTTGCAATAAAATTACCTCCTATATGGAGACGTAACGTGAAAATCTGGCAAATGCAGGTTGACGCCCAGTTCGATGTATCGCAGATCAGTTCTGAAAAGACAAAATTCAGTCATGTACTCGCTATATTCGATCCTGATGTCGCAGAGTCAATTTCAGATTTTTTAACCCAACCGTTATCATCAACCCCCTATTCAGATCTAATGAAACATCTTTTATTAGAATTTGAAGAGTCCGAAAGTCGCAAAATAAATAAACTTTTAACAGTATTAGAATTAGGCGACAGAAAACCATCGCAACTTTTACGCGAAATGAAGTTTTTAGCCAATAGTCAGATTGGAGAGGATTTCCTTAAAACTTTATTTCTACAACGTTTACCAGTCAACGTTCGTTCAATTTTGGCTTCGAGCAACGATTCTCTAGAAAATTGTCGGTTATAGCAGACAAAATCGTAGAATATTCCGGAGATAAATACAACGTGGCTGAAATTCAGTCACGCGAGCCCGACAAGCTAGCCAAGTTAGAAGCGCAATTAGAGAAGCTAACAGCATCAGTCAACGAATTGCGAACGCGTTCCCGATGTACCTCCTGAGAAAGGCCCAAGCTTTCTCGAATTTCCATAAACACAAATTTCTCAACCTCCACATGTTGGTATCATGAACGATTTGGCAACAAGGCCAAACGTTGCATCCAACCTTGCAATTTTAAAGCAAAACATGTGTCGGAAAACTAATAAGGCACTCCCTCCACGCGGCAGGAGACGAGAGCCACCTAACACGCCGCCTTTTTATTTTTGATAGACGCTCCAATATGAAATTTCTAATCGACTCTGGAGCGGATATTTCAGTTATTCCACCTACTCACGACTAACGGAAATTTCAATCGAAACGTACCTTGTATGCTGCAAACGGGACCCCTATTCATACCTATGGCGAACAACTATTAGATTTGGATCTAGGTTTACGCCGTAGGTTCTGCTGGCCCTCTACACTTGCCGATATCAAGCAACCAATTATAGGCGCTGATTTTCTAGCAGAGTTTGCTTTACTTGTGGATATGAAACATAGACGTTTAATCGATACAAAGACAAACCTCTCTAAGACCGGTGCTAACCCACCACCAGGAATTAATTCTAAAATTCATCTCGTAGACCCGACACACCAGTACTTCAAATTGCTACAACAATTTCCTGACCCTTTTAAGGAAACTTCTTCTAGCAACCTTCCAGAGGTTGAGTTCTTCCATACTATAAGTACGGAAGGACCACCTGTCACAGCAAAAGTTAGAAGATTGCCCCCGGAAAAGCTAGCTCAAGCAAAGCTAGAATTCCAGCACATGATAAACTTGGGAATTTGTAGACCCTCCAAAAGTCCATGGTCAAGCCCCCTCCACATGGTGCAAAAAAAGGATGGCTAATGGAGACCATGTGGGATTACCGAGCACTAAACGCTAAAACAATCCCAGACAAATATCCCATTCGAAATTTGCAGGATTTTAATGCCCAGTTAGAAGGCAAACGTATTTTTTCAAAATTAGATATCATTCGCGCTTTCCATCACATCCCAGTAGCACCTCAAGATATTCCCAAAACAGCAGTCATAACTCCATTTGGGTTATTCGAATTTGTTAAAACCCCATTTGGCCTTCGTAATTCAGCACAAACATTTCAAAGATATTTACATTCAATTTTAAGACATCTTGACTTTGCCTACTCCTATCTTGACGATATTCTCGTTGCATCCGCCTCTGAAAAAGAACATCAAGAGCATCTAGCAAAACTTTTTCAGACACTTCAAGACAACGGCATCCGTATCAATTCATCTAAATGTGAATTCGGAGTGGCCGAAATTTCATTTTTAGGTTTTCGTGTTAATAAATCTGGATTATTTCCACTTCCTGAACGCATCAAAGCTATTACCGACCTACCTCTTCCCGATACCATTGAAAAACTTAGAAGATTTCTAGGTCTCATAAATTTCTACCGTCGTTCTCTTCCACGTGCAGCGGAAATTCAGCAACCACTATTCGACCTCTGCCAGAATCCCAAAAAACGCGACAAACGTAAAATCGAGTGGACTCCTCAGACTCGAGAAGCATTCGAACGTTTGAAAGAGGCACTAAAAAACGCTACACTAATACCTCATCCGTCTTCTTCGCTACCACTGATTCTCCATGTCGATGCTTCTGATTATGCCGTAGGCGCTTCCCTCCAACAACTACGTGATCAAACACTAGAACCCCTAGGTTTCTACTCTAAAAAGCTTACTTCAGCCCAAAAATCTTACAGCACCTACGATCGCGAACTTCTAGCTGCTTATCAGGCAGTTAAATACTTTAGATATACCCTAGAAGGTCGCCATTTCACCATTTATACGGACCACAAACCTTTGACATACGCTTTTGAACAACGCGTCGATAAAGCATCTCCAAGGCAACTACGACATTTAGATTTCCTAGGTCAATTTACCACAGACATTCGCTACATACCAGGTCCTACAAACATTCCCGCAGACTATTGTTCTCCCATTGAAACAATTTCACTTTCTTGCACTGTGTCACTCCAAGAAATTGCGCAAGCTTAGTCATCTTGTGAGGAACTCAAACACCTTCTGCAGTCTAAATCTTCCTCATACAAATTTCAAAACATGCCTCTTAAAAACGGATTGTATCTTATTTGCGATTCTTCTTCAAAGAAACTTCTCCCATTCATTCCGCTCAAATTTCGCCGAAAGTTTTTCGATTCTATCCACAATTTATCTCACCCAGGCATATCAGCTTCAGTCGATCTGGTCCAGAATAGATTTTGTTGGCCCAAATTGAAACGCGATGTATCTCTTTGGTCTAAAACTTGCATTCCCTGCCAGAAAGTCAAGATATGGAGACACACTTCCAGTGCCATTGGACAATACACCCCAGCCATTAGAAGATTCTCGCATATAAATGTTGACATTGTGGGACCATTACCACCATCACAAGGTCAACGCTATCTGTTAACAATAATAGACAGATTTTCTCGATGGCCCGAAGCAATTCCATTGTCAGATATTACAGCAGAAACAGTAGCCAACACTATTTTATCATGCTGGATCTCTCGTTTCGGTGTTCCGCAATACATCACCACAGACAGAGGTAAACAATTCGATTGCCACCTTTTCACACACCTCACTAAAACACTAGGTGCAGACCACATCAAGACCACAGCTTACCACCCAGCAGCAAATGGTGTAATCGAGAGATGGCATAGAGTTCTGAAACAGGCCTTGAAAGCTCATATGGACGAAAACTGGGTCGCTAAATTGCCAATTGTGTTACTAGGACTCAGATCGTACATAATTCCAGAATATCGCTCAACACCCGTTGAAATAGTCTACGGAGAATCAATCAAACTTCCCACCGACTTTTTCAACAGCACACAAGCTCATGATGTTCCACCACTTATATCTCAGCTGAAAGAAGACATAAGGAAACTTCGACAGGACCTTTTAAACATCATACTGCAAAAAAGGTATTTGTCCATCCTAAGCTTATGGAAGCTCCTTTTGTTTTTGTTCGCATTGATATTTCGCGAAAAACCCTCGAACCAGTTTATGACGGCCCCTTTGAAGTGTTATCCCGAACTGACAAAGTCTTCACAATCAAGAAATCACACGGAGAAGAGACAATTTCTGTTGACCGTCTTAAACCTGCATTCATTCTTTGTGATAACGAACAGACAACTTTCCAGCCTCAGAGACATCCTAGTGAAACTGAAAGTGACAGTGAAAGTCCAACACCTAGTGAAACTGAAAGTGACAGTGAAGTTCCCGTTCCCGTTCAAACTACACGCCATGGACGTAGAGTTCGATTTCCACGAAGATACTTGAACTAATAGCGTTGCCACTGAGAGGGGAGTATGCGGCGGTGGTTCCGACCGCAGTGTTTCCGTCAACACTACTCTAAACATTTTTGCATTTGACAGCTAAACGTTGCGTTACGTTATGCGACAGCCAGCTGTCAAGAAATACCGCATATAAGATACACCAGGCGATCTCTCTCTCTCTCTCTCTCTCTCTCTGTCTCTCATCGCTACCAACCGCTGCAGTGAACTGCTATGTACTCGTGTACTGTTGTAATTGTTATTAAAGTGTATTATAGTTAAATGTATCGTATAGTTTATTCAGTTAGTGAAGTAATAAAGTTATATTAAATGCTTACGTATGGATTTAATATCAACAAGTGCAATTAACATCCATAGTTTTTATGCATATATTTTCGTTTGACTAAGTACCTACCTTATTTTGTACAAGTACCTTGCATGACAGCAAAATAATATCACAGATTTTAGAAAATAGTGTTGAAACATTGTGTAAAAATCAAATTAAACAAAATTGATTTTTTAAAGCAAAACAGTACTTACCTACCTTACTACATTTATTAGAATAATGTAGTTCAACCCAATCAAACTTCCACATACTTTCATATTGTTATGATAGTTTTTACATCTTGTTTGCCTAAAAACAATCTTTAAAAGTGCAGTCTTTTGATAAAACTAAATTAAAATAATAGAAAATCATTTTCTATATTAAACAATTGCGATTTGTTTATTAGGACTGTTCTCTAGAATTAGTTTAATATATTTTTCCAGGTAAATATCGTGGCGTATCGTTGGGCCGACACATCGTAAACTCGACAATACAATAGAACGCCGATTCGACTGAGAATACCGCTGTTTTGGGTATTTTCTGGCCGACTGGCTCTAATATTGATCTCTGCTTCATATTTAGTTGCAAAACGTGACATATAAGCGAAATTGAAATAAAAATGCCAATTTATATGCGCGCGGGGAAATACGCACTCTTTATATGTTTTGGATGGCTTACATAATAAAGTTATTTGTGTAAAAAAATATGTTGAGTTATTAGATACAAATAAACATACTTATGGGTAATTGATTGTTATATATGTAAATATGTATTAAACTCAATCCTGACTCATCTTAATGAAAAGGTCATTTTCTAATTAAAAAAAATCGATTGATATAAGATTTTATTCCATATTTTAATTACAAAAATGTGATTTAAAGTGAAGCCACATATTATTAAGCATTTATTTTCAAGAAAGTTATCTTTAATGGCATCTACTTTTTTACATTTTATAATGCATAGCTGCACAATTGTTTGAAAATTTATGGTTGCGAGGGCAGAAGGTTAGGTTCTTTTTTTATAAATGTATATAGGCAATGAAGAAAAAATCATTGGAGATTGAATATGTGGTTGTGGCGGTGGTCCCGACCGCAGTGTTTCCCTCAACACTACTCTATGTTTCTGCATAAATACTCTTGACAGTTAAACGTTGCGTTACGTTATGCGACAGCCAGCTGTCAAGAACTACACCATATAAGATACACCAGGCGATCTCTCTCTCTCTCTCCTCGCTACCAACCGCTACAGTGAACTGCTATGTACTCGTGTACTGTTGTAATCGTTATTATATCATAAAGTGTATTATAGTTAAATGTATCATATAGTTTATTCAGTTAGTGAAGTAATAAAGTTATATTAAATGTTTACGTATGGATTTAATATCAACAAGTCCAATTAACATCCATAGTGGTCATGCCTTTAAAGTTATTTGTGTAAAAAAACTGTTGAGCTAGATATAAGTAAATATACTACACCAACAAGCGGATCCTCATAGCCACAGACAGCCAGGCAGCCCTTAAGGCACTAAGTAGCCCACGGGTAAATTCCTGGCTGGTGAGTGAGTGCCGAGACGAGACGAGCGACCTGACTGGGCAGAATGAGGCCACCCTCATCTGGGTGCCGGGTCACTCGGGAGTCAAAGGCAATGAAGAATCTGACAGTCTCGCGAATAGAGGGTCAGCAAAACCATTTATGGGACCAGAACCGGCTCTGGGCGTGACAAAGAGCACTGCCAGGGGAGCCATTAAGTCCTGGGTCAGAAACCAACACAAGGTGTACTGGGCGGACTGTCCAGGGCTCAGACATGGGAAGTCAATAATTGACGGACCCAGTTCAAAGAGAGCTGTGGAGCTACTAAACCTTAGCAGAGGACACCTCAGAAACACAACAGGTCTCTTGACGGGACACATGGCCGTCAAGAAACACCTGCATAAAATGGGGCGGTTCAAAGGGGACCTCGCATGCAGACTCTGCGGCGAGGGGGAGGAATCAGCCCAGCACATCTTGTGCGAATGTAAAGCTCTGGACCGCAAAAGACAACTGACTTACGGTCAGTCTAGACCGGAGACAAAGCAATATAAAACTTCACCCTACCAATCGCTGTGCAGACTAGTTCAAGGCACAGTGATTTTGGAATAGGTGGAGTAAGACTAAGGGTATGCACAATCAACCAAAGGTTGCAGTGCTATCGGGGCGGCAAGGCCGCGGACGAGCCCTGAGGGAAAAAAAATATATACTTATGGATAAATCGTTGTTTTAAATCTTTTTTTTGGAACAAGATATAAATAGTTGTAAGCCTGAATTACAATGTCCACACTCAAAGAAACTATGGAAAATGACAGGCAGTTCTGTTATTGTCGTAAAAAAATCGAATATGTTTTATTCAATTTTAGCGAATTTTTTTTAAAAAAATTCGCTTATGGGGAGATCTGTGTTTATATATATATATATATATATATATATATATATATATATATATATATATATATATATATATATATATATATATATATATATATATATATATATATCCGACCGATAACTCAAAAAATAATGGACCGATCTTGATAAAATTTGCAGAGTACCTTCCTTTTGCAAGTGGCTTGGATAAGTTCGTTAGCCAGGAAAATCTGACCAGGTTTTCCCGGAAAATTTTGTGTTTTCTTTATAAAAAAATTCATAACTCCGGAAATAACAAAGTAAGAGCAACCAAATTTGGTACGCGTGTTTGTATTATAAAGAGTGAACTCTGTACCAAAATTTAAGTCGATAGCTTTAAAGACAAAGCTTTAAAGTTATGGGCAGTTAAAGCAATAAATGTAGGAGTTTTCCTCAAAACGTCAAACTCGCAATATTAAACGTCAAAATTGGCAATGTTTAGGCAAAGAATGTAAAACAAATACCATTTGTGAAAAAAAAATGTTGCAAGAAGAGTGTTCTGCAAACCCTTAAGTTTCAGATTCAACCGTCATTGCCCTTCATTTTACTAAAACGTTTACAGGAAATCCATTTTTTTTTTTTTTAATTTAATATTATTGGCTGCGGCATCTCAGGCCATTAGCACATTTTTCCCATCATTCTATATTTTTTAAAATTTTCCAGACAGAGTCAAATTGGCTCGCCCGGGAATCGAACCCGGGACCTCTCGCTTAGCAGGCTGGCACCTATACACCTGCGCCACGAGGGCGTCAAATCCATTTCAAATAGACCATTTCTCTGGTGCTTTGGCTGTCAGTTTAGTTAAGTTTGGTAGCTGTTTGGATATTTATTTGTAGGTTTAGTGAAATTTATGGTTTAACGGCCTATAATTTTTTTAGCTAATTTTCGTTGAACCAATTCGTTAATGCATTTTTGCATTTTTTGTTATCGAAATATGCGTTTATAAGAAAAAAAATCTGGACGCAGTAAGTGCGTTTTGGTAGCGAATTTTCGGTAAATTTGCAGTTAAGCTCCCGAACGCTTTTCAAAACACTGTTTTCAGAAACCTGCCTAGAGCCCCCTCTGGATCCACAAACCCCAAGAAAAATTTGTTGTTCACACTCCCCAAGGAAGTTACGGGACCAGGAGTGAGTAGGGGTGCATAATTTTTTTAGCTAATTTTTTTAGAACAAATTCGTTAATGTAATTTAGCATTTTTTATCGAAATATGATGCGTTTATAAGAAAAAAATCTGGACGCAGTAAGTGCGTTTTGGTAGCGAATTTTCGGTAAATTTGCAGTTTAGCTCCCGAACGCTTTTCAAAACACTAATTTCAGAAACCTGCCTAGAGCCCCCCCTGGATCCACAAACCCCAAGAAAAATTTGTTGTTCACACTCCCCAAGGAAGTTACGGGACCAGGAGTGAGTAGGGGTGCATAATTTTTTTAGCTAATTTTTTTAGAACAAATTTGTGAATGCATTTTTCCATTTTTTGTCGAAATATGATGCGTTTATAGGAAAAAAATCTGGACGCAGTAAGTGCGTTTTGGTAGCGAATTTTCGATAAATTTGCAGTTTAGCTCCCGAACGCTTTTCAAAAAACTGTTTTCAGAAACCTGCCTAGGCCCCCACCCCTCTGGATCCACAAACCCCGAAAAAAATTTCTTTTTCACACTCCCCAAGGAAGTTACGGGACCAGGAGTGAGTAGGGGTGTATAATTTTTTTAAACTAATTTTCGTAGAACAAATTCGTTAATGCATTTTTGCATTTTTTATCGAAATATGATGCGTTTGTAAGAAAAAAATCTGGACGCAGTAAGTGCGTTTTGGTAGCAAATTTTCGGTAAATTTGCAGTTTAGCTCCCGAACGTTTTTCAAAAAACTGTTCAGAAACCTGCAGGTGGGGTCCTAGTAATGTCTCTGAAAACAATTTGTTGAAAAGCGTTCGGGCGCTAATCTGCAAATTTACCAAAGTTTCATTAAATCCTTCAAATTTCAATAACTCAATTTGCTATTAACGTAAGCTTTGTTGGATAGAAAACCAACATTTAAGTTTATTTTCGGAAAATTTTTGTATATTTTCAAACCATAAGTAATTTTGATAAAATATAGTCCATTGTTTCTACCACATAGGCTATACCGGTAATCAGATTGATACCTGCTCGCATTTGCTATTAAAAACATTTTTATGGAAAATCACTTCCATAACACATTTGCTGCATCTAGACTTTTGAAAAATGTTTATATATTTTCAAACAATAAATTTGTTTCAATGAAATATGATACATTGTTTCTACTATATAGGCAACCAAGTTTGATGCCTGCTTTCATCATAGAAAGACATTTGCTATTAAAAATATTTTAAAGAAAATTCGCTACCATAACGCACTTGCTGCGTCCCGAGATTTTTTTTTATTAAAACAATTTGATTTAAAGAAAAACCAGATTTTCATAAACTTTGTATTTTCTTCTTTTATTGCCAAATATTTTCAAAAAAAGCTCGTCTTACATTATTTTTTAATACCTTTTTTGGCGGAAAATTTATTTTTCAAAATTTATTATGCCTTTGTTTAAATAATGAACAAAATAAACAAGAAAAAAGCTGTCTTGTATATTATTTTCTAATGCTTATTTGCTGCAAATATAATTTTTAAAATTTATTATCGAGGGCAAAAGGGTTTAAAAATATTTCACTGCCATAAAATGATAATTATATATATATATATATATATATATATATATATATATATATATATATATATATATATATAACAAAAATTTTAGATCATTTATTTGAACACTAACTTCCATATAGCGCACTTTATCACGTCCAGACTTTTTATTATGAGTAGCAGAATGTTCGCCACATGATTGTACACTTATTTTGTTATGCTGGTTGCATCTTCGCGCATTCACTGTTTTTGGAATACCTGGTGATACTTTAGTTATTTATAAACTCAGTTGGCAGTTCTCCCGATGTTTACGGAAGCGGAGATGAATAATTGGAATAAAAGATGTAGGAAGGAAGCACATGTGTTATGACATAGATAACGGTATATTGGTAACGATATTAATTCACAAAACTTAATATTTAAAAACTATTATATAACAAAAAAATGACTTACATAGTTGGTGATATGTTGACTATTAAGATTAACAGTGATTTCTTGTATATTAATGAACAATATTTATAGTAATTCTATCTAGGTTCTAACCTTCATAAATGCTGGCTTCAGCAGATTGCGATACCTTGTACGTTCGCTATTTTGCGTTTGTTTATTTGTTGACAAAACAAATGCAGTAGTATCAATGCCAATGTTATTCAACAACATTGACCTACTTAATTTAGATTGATTTCTTAATATTAATTTATTTGTGATTTTATTGATCTTACTAACTATGTTTCGTATGCGTCTTCTACTGCCCTTCTGTCATTGCCATGGTTCTCTGAACACCCGACATATAACATTTCTCAATCTGCACATTTCAATAATATTCATTGATAACAAATAAAATTGTCCGGTTATTCATAATAAACTGACAGATAAATAAGGTTGGAACTGAAATGGTCTAAAAAATTTTAAAAATTTCAAATACGACTTGGACATATATTTACTATTTTAGTTTAAGTACGTTTTATGAAAATTCGCTGCCATAACGCACTTGCTGCGGCCACATTTTTTGTTATAGACAAACCTTATTAAGGCGACTTTTATTAATTTTTCAAATATGTCAGAATAAATGTGTGCTTTTGTAAAGGCGTGACTATATAAAATTTTTGGGTGTTAGAATTGACAGCAGCCTGTTATATATAGACCAGATTGATCACGTGTGTAAGAAATTAAATTCCGCGTTTTATGCAATTTTGATGCTTAAAGATTCCTTAAGCTCGGAACATCTGCTGAAAGTCTATTACGCGGCTGTCTGTTCACATCTGAGTTACGGTATCATTATCTGGGCCCAATCTTCGGACTGCCATAGAATATTTGTGCTACAGAAACGAATCCTGAGATTAATATACAATCTACCTTATGGGCACCCTTGTCGTGACATTTTCAAGAAAAATAACATTATGACGTTAACATCAGTTTATTTGTTCCATCTGTTAACTTAAATTCATAAAAACAAGAGAAAATTTGTTATCAACTCGGATTTTCATAAGCACAACACTCGTGAAAAAAATACTTTTCACCTAAATAAATGTCACCATTCTTTTTTTAAGAAGTCGCCATGTTATGCGGGTTGCTTTTTGTATAACCAGCTGCCTTCTTCTCTGAAGGACACAAATTGCACAAAAAAATTTAGAAAGCAACTGAAGGTTGCTTTAATTACTCATAGTTTTTATAGTTTGAGTGAATTTTGTGAAGCTGTACTGTGAACGTATCTTTTTGTTGTGATGTGAAGCTCGTTAGATTTTAGATTTTTGGGCAGGTACCCTTGTGATAAGTTGTGATACGTTCTTTATCTTTTTTTATCTTGTAAGTTTTTGACTTGTCCGATTTACAATAATTGTAACTAAATGACCAAATAAATATTATTATTATTATTATTATTATTATATATGCTTCAAGATTATTCAAGATGCCCGCTTATTAACATTTGAAATATTTTTATAACTCTTTGCATCAAAGCAGTTGTTGTATGTAGACTGTTTTATACTTTTATTTACTATTTACTATTTTTTTAAATAAAACTCGCTACCACAAGTAACTTGCTGCATACAAGTTTTTTTACAAATATTTACCGTTTAACAACAGGAATTTTTTATGCAAATTTGTTACCATTACGCATTTGCTGCGCCCACACTTTTTTCTTATTGCGAATCAACAAATCTTATCAAGTACCTTTCATTAATTTTTCCCAAGTATCGGAATAAATGTGTGCTTTTCTGAAGGCTTCACTTTATAAGTATCAAGATTTTCGAAGATTCTAGCTGAATGGGAAGGATTTAAGATTCGAAATGAATGAAAAACTTTTTTTAATACTTTTATTTATAAGAACCTCGGTGGTTCAGGGGTAACAACGTGTGCCTCTGAACCGAAGGGTACTGGGTTCGATCCCAGGGTACTCCTTTCACTTTTTCAGTACAAACTGTAACATTAACATCAGCCGAGGTTCTGGCATTGTATTTGAGCAAGTTGAATGCCTGCACGTTCCGCCCTTCGGAGGGGGCGTAAAGCCGTCGGTCCCGTGTCCATGCGATGTTGGGCGCGTTAAAGATCCCTACCCGCCTTACAGAAAGTCAGGGGTTCGGCAAAATTTCCAGGATAGTGAGGTGAAACTGCTCCCTGGCGTCGGTGATTGGCCATAGTCGCGGAAACATGCCGACGTTAAAGAAACAAAACACACACACACACGCACACTTTTATTTACTACCTATTTGATTACCAATTTTTTTAATTAAAACTCGCTACCAAAAGGCACTTTTGCTGCGTCAACATTATCTTGTAATTGCAAATGGATAACTCTTATTAGGTGCCTTTATTTATTATGTTTTCAAATATCATAAAATATCTGTTAGTTTGGCTATTTAGGTTTGTTTAAAATGGTCTTGTAAATTTTAAACAAGGGTTTTTTTAACTTAATCATAGGTATACTATATCAACACGCAAAGGTGTTAAGCAAATTGCCTATTGCATAAACTTTCAGCACATTACAGTCGTAAGTAAGTAGTAGTAAGAAGTAGCAGAATGTTTCATCCTCTGATGACGCTAACTTGGTTAGTTAAACGATCGTCAGGTCTTTTAAAATGTGTTGTGGTGATTTGGGTTCTCCAAGTGTACTTATCAGTGCTCATCACAGGTTCCAATCTTCACTTAGTGACATTACAGTCGACCAATAAATTAGTGTACGTCTGCCTAAAAGGATTGGTGTATGCAGGGGTTGCAAACATGTAGGCGCTGTCGGTCGAACGTTACGCACTCGTAAATATTCTTGAAAAAGAGCTGCTAAATATATAATGTTACACATTTAAACAAGTGCTGCAGAAGACCCATAACGTATAAAAATGCGGGAGAACTTATTATGCTAATAACGTTGAGTGAAATGTACAACTTAAAATCTTAAGCGGAACAAACGATAAGCCACCTTGCCAATACTTGGACGCCGTATCCACTGTAAACTAAACGTTGACTGTTCAAATATATATATATATATATATATATATATATATATATATATATATATATATATATATATATATATATATATATATATATATATATATATATATATATATATATTGATATAGAAAGTTAATTTAAGCTAGGGTTGTTTTAGTCCCACTATTGGGTATTTAAATTGAAATATATAAGTTAGTTTTAATTATAGGATATATATTATTATTATTGTTTTTAGTTTTTGATTAGATCTTATCTGTAAAATACTCTCTGAAATTTTATTGTGAAAATGTGTGTTTTAAATATATGTGTATTAGATATTTGACTTACACCTTGGTGATGATCTTACTCTCAAATCAGGGAGCTTCTTAAGCTGGTGGGTTCAAGTTCTATCAAAATTTTTATTATTATTTCCAAAAGTATGATTAAATTTTAAATTTTGAAATGTATTCCCCCTCTGATTTTTACTCAAAATGCTTATAAATATATGTTAAAGAAAACAAAGCAAAGGTCCTTATACGCTCACAGAACTTATATATTTATTAAATCAAACACAACTGACAAATGCCTAATACTTACTATTCACAATCTATTTTGTTTTATCTCTAAATTTAGAGCTCTTTCTTACTTCTATCTTACTTTTAACAATGAAAATCCCCCAGAAAATGAACTAATCAGTATTACTTGCTTAATTTTAAGATCCCTATATGTACACGATCGTTGCTGCTTATAAACCAATATGTACCGACACCTATTGGTGTTCTTATGGTTTATATTATTCTTTATTTCGACGTGCAGTCAATGGACAAGTTATTTCACTGGTAGGCCACGGCTACTGACCTTTAAGGTCAAAAGATGATGCTGCAGGCACTTGGTGTTATAAATGGAAGTCTGAAGATGATTATTTACCAATGGCCCCCTTTTATTTTCGGTTGATATATATATATATATATATATATATATATATATATATATATATATATATATATATATAATAGTTTTGTTACTTTTTTGGAGCGATGGATGTTTCACACAACAAAAGGTAAGTTATTGCTTTACTGTACTTACTCAGACTTTATTGCCTTATCTGACTTTCCTGTGTTGGATTATCAGGCCAGCGATCCCTGTCGATTTTCTCTCTTACTACAAAAATTCCCCTCTAATAATTTAATCCAAATTTTCCCATCTATCAAATTTTTTTTTACAATTTTCAATCTTATGATTTTATCCAAACTTTTACCCTTCTTGTTTTTTTTATTTTTCATACGTAACCAGCGTAACTAATCAAAAAACTGCTTTATGCCTGCTTTCAAATAAAATATCCTAACAAATTTTAACACAATAATTATTTCCCATCATCTCCTCGGATACATACATTGTTGTTAGTCAATGACAGAATAATTAACCTAACTATAATTTTAGTGTCAGTTTGACGTCTGTCCTAAATAAAACCAGCTGACTTACATCTAGGTTATGACATGACATTCCTAAATCTATCACTCAAATTTTGACATCTTAACCTAGCTAAAAACTACTTATACAGTTTGTATTGTCCATTATTTACATTATCTGCTTTATAGTTTTTGTATCTTATATCTAGATTACATGACATTCTTGCTTTTAGCAAACAATATCCTTAATTCTAACAAACAATAACATCTTAAATTACATAACAGCTATCAAACAATAATACCTTAAACTATCTAATTAAACTTGTCATACATTTACACCTGCCTTGCCTCCTTTTAACACATATATATCTGTAAAATTTAGTTTCTCCCTGCCTTACAGTGCAAAAACATTGCATACACCAAAGGTAAGTTGTTGTTTGTGTTTAGTATAATTTGTGGTAAAATGTGTTTATGTATGTGTATATATGTATATGTGGCCCCCTTTAGTAACCATATCAATATATATATATATATATATATATATATATATATATATATATATATATATATATATATATATATATATATATACGTCGCGTATATTGATTCTTGATGGTGCCGCTAATAACAAGTGGTAGAAGTTTGAACTAAGATATACAGTTTTATTCAAAATCCGGGTTAATGGCGTCAAAATAAAACTCAGGATCACTTCATAAAAGTCTAAAATGATCATAGAACTAAAAAATTAACAATGCGATATGACGCCTGGTATACAGACGCCATATCCCAGCGGACGCCGCATCTACCGTAAATGCCTAATGGATGGACGTCATGTCCACCGTAGGATGCATATATATATATATATATATATATATATATATATATATATATATATATATATATATATATATATATATATATAAATTGTGTTGCTATTTAGCAATATCGAACTTAAATTATTAGCTACCCACGCAGAGCTTAAAACAAAAAACCTAAAACTAGGTACTTACGAGTTAACTAAAATATCACTTATCACTAATTAAAATACTAAAGGTTTATGAACAGTAATTGTGAAAACACTAATACTGCCACTAAATGTCAATACTGTGGAAAATCTGATAGCAATTTAAGTGGATATCGAAGGTGGTATCATGCAGAATACTGATTTCAATAAGAACGGTTTGTGTAGAACACTAAAGAGGATTGCCAATGAATTCTTGAAATCAATCTGAAATGTAGAGATAAAAGTCTAAAACAAAAATAATGATAAGGAAATTCACATACTAGGTGTAAATAAATATCGATGATGTTTTGTATGTGTGTGACAGATAAACATTCGGGTAAAACAAAATCATATAAACTCAAAATATAAAGACACTCATATAAACCACACAAGTAAAGCACTTCAAAGTAAGGTGTGAATGAATTGATATAAAATAACTTATTAAAGATGCAGATGTTTCAAATATCCAGTAAAACCAAATTATAATATAACACTGCATTGTCCAATAAAGATTTGCATAAACAGCAAGCGATCTAAAATACAAAGATGATAAAGTTAATTAAAAACAGATATATAAAAAGACATTTCTCAAATAATAAATGAAGCAAATGATTCTTAAATTAATCTTCAGCAGAGTGTAAATAATATATCGAATATAAACACTACAGTAGTGAAATGCAAAGTACTTTTTCAAGCTACATGATAAGACATTTAGGAAGAAATGAAATGTAGTTTGAAATGAATATAAACTGATAAACAAATAGGTATAATTTGTTTAATAAAAGGTTGATACATGGTTGTTAAAGATGGAAAGTGTTTAGTTTGTTATATAGAAAATATTAAGTTTGTACTAACTTTTAAAATGTTTGTAATAGTTCAGATGCCACTACTTAAAAGTTTGATAAATAAGTTTCTATGTATTTAAGACTTATTTTATTGCTGTCTGTTTAAAGTAGTCCTAAGAATGATGTAATTTTACAAGTTTAAAGTGGGGTTAAGTGAATTATTGACACTCCAAAAATCCATAAACGCCAATGCATTTCGCTGTTGTGTACATATACAAAATATTTCTATGGTAAGAAAAATGAAAACAATTATGACAGTTTGTAAAATAACTAGATTGCTTTGAATTCAATATTTTAAAGGAAGTGGAAAATAATTGAATGAAAGCTCTCTCTGTTCAATTTGTTTCATCATATCAAGAGGATGCCGTTGCATTTTGCTAATGCAAAATAGTGAAAATAATTAGTAAAATCGGAAACATAAAGAGTGAAGAGTTTGAAAATATAAAGTAATCAATAATACGTCCAGGCAATAAACAATAAGCTGAAATAAGTGCTGTAGGAAAAGATATGCAAATATCAACTTAATGATTGACGCGAAAGACGCGTTATTGTAAGAATTCTACAAGATGGTTACCTAGCAACGAGGGATTTCAACGACGAAAACAGCGGTTGATAAGAGAAGGAGTCAGGAAGTTCGAAGGTGTAAAACTTCTGTACTAATAAAAAGGCGTTTTTAATAGAAGCGAATGGAACTTTTAAATTTCAGAAATGAATGTATGAATAAATATTTATGTCATTAATGTATATAAACCTCTAATCTGTTTGTAAAATTAAATAAGAAAATCATTGATGTTTTAAAATCACAAATTTTGGAAAAGCCCAAAGTAAAAATTTTGATCAAAGATAAAACCTAAATAAAAAAGAGCTCAAGCAATAATATAAGAATTTGTTCATTAAGTAGTGATGTATTTGGTTATTTCTTCATCCCTATAAAATTATTAAATTAAAATCAGACATACATAACTTTTTTAACGCAGTATTATTATTATTATTTGAGAATATAATAAATATATCTGGTTTTTAAATTTGGGCAAGTAAAAGAGGGAATTAAATAATTCATTAATTTTAAAATAAAAAAGAACTCACTGCATACCCTAGTAGTATGGAGCCAAGAGCCGGGCAAATCTAAATACATTATAAGACAACCTAACCGACAATAGGCATGCATGCAAAATGATAATATTTTGTATCTTCCTACTATGTCGAAAAGCATAACTATTGGACAATTGATAGTCCCTTTATTAATCTTATTTTTAAAGGGGTAGACATTGATCCAATCCAATCCATAGCAGGTGGTAGTGGAATTTTCCTTTACGTAAAAGTAAAGGATTTTTTCACGCCCGAGGAGGTACCACCCCATACATCAAGGGGCCGGTGAAGTCCCAACGGACGTTTCCGGTTCTGGTGCATGAGTCGGTTTCCCTTATAAGCAAAAATGATGGCTCCTCCTTGTACAAAATATTCCAGAGGCAAAATACCCCTCCATTCGGATCTCCGGGAGCGGGGTGTACAGGGGGCGCCAACATCAAGATTTAACATATCCTTTTCGAATATATGTGGCCTAAATTCTAACCTGAACTCCGTCCACCATTTCCTCCAGGCTAACAGGCCGCAACTCCTCTTCCTCACCGAAACCCAAATCAGTGCCAAAACAGCCACTAATCACCTTAATTTCCCGGGGTATGAGCTCCTTACTTCCTTTAGATTGCATGGAGGCGTGTGCGCATACGTCCGTAGCAATCTACCCTGCACCAGACTCCCCAATTTAGAAGCTGGAAGAAAAGACATACTATGGATACAACTCTCTCTCTCAGGGCTGCAACTAAATTCATCTATTGCATTTACCGGTCACCTTCTGACAACAACTTTGTCCAGCTCTTTGAATACCTTTCTGAAAAAACCGACTATCTGATTTCTGAATATCCTTCCTCCGATGTCACTATTCTTGGTGACTTCAATGTCCATAATAAGGAATGGCTAGGGTCTTCAAAAACCGATCCACAAGGGAGAGCAGCGGAGGCCTTTGCAGACAGCAATTCTTTAGCCAATATGGTTCAGCAACCTACTTACTTTCCTCGCATCCCAACACACAGCTCAAATCCCTTAGATCTCCTTCTTACTACACAACCTGAATGCTATAAGATATCAGTCACCGCCCCCCTTGGTCGCTGAGACCACGGCATGGTCACTGCTTCCTGCGCAATGCAACCCGAGGTCACACAGTCATCACACCCACGTATCGTTTGGCACTACAACTCCGCACACTGGGACGAAATGCGGGATTACTTCTCCTCATTTCCATGGGCGTCTGTCTGCTTCTCTCATCCTGACCCCTCTGATATCTCACAAAACGTAACCGAAATTATCCAAGCTGGCATGGAATTATTTATCCCACGTACACAGAAAACCTCTTCAGCCACTCAAAAGCCCTGGTTATCTAAATCCTGTGACAAGGCCAGACGATAGGCAGTATGGATTCCGTCAACGCAGATCAACTGCCAACCTCCTTTCCTTTGTCACCCATTCTTGGAACAAGTCTCTGGAACTACACGGTGAATCCCAGATTGTCGCTCTAGAGATATCCAAAGCATTCGACCAGATCTGGCACGCAGCGCTGCTTAATAAACTTTCGGCCTATGGCCTACCACCAGAACTCTGTACCTCGACAGCAAATTTCCTCTCCAACCGGAGCATTTATGTTGTCGTGGATGGCCATTCCTCTAAACTGTATCCAATTAATGCAGGAGTTCCTCAAGGTTCAGCTTTAGACCCTACTTTGTTTCTTCTCCACATCAAGGACCCCCTCTCTAGCACATCCAACCCAGTTCACAGTTACGCGGACGACAGCACCCTCCACTCAAATATACAATATTCTAAGCCTGTCTCTTTAGCCCACTTAGATGTGGATCGCGGCCTAATGGAGGGTTTTGTCTCCGTGGATCTCCAAAAAATATTATACTGGGGAGGTAGAAATCTTGTACAATTCAACCTCACCAAATCTCAGTCTTGCTTTCTATCTCATAAGAGATACACTAGCCCTAGACCCATCACAATGAACAACCAAGTTATTCAAAGTAACGAGTCCTTTTCACTTGTTAGCATTTCTGTGGATCGAAATCTCAATTGGCGCCAACATGTCACATCAATTGCAGAAGCGGCTGCTAAGAAATTAGGTTCCCTCTTTCGGGCTCGCAAATACTTTTCACCAGCTAATCTCTATACCGTATATACTTCACAAATAAAGCCAAACCTCGAATACTGCTCCCACATCTGGGGTGCCGCTTCCACACTCGCTATCCTGGACTTTATTCAGAAGAGAACTATACGTCTCATCGGTGACCCTACCCTCACCCAAAGGGTGCCATCGCTTGCCCACCGACGTGCCGTTGATGACCTCTCTCTCTTTTATAGATATCTGCACGGGCACTGCTCAGAGGAGCTTTCCTCCACCTGCTGCCCCCAACAGATCTACCAGGGGAACAGAGCGAATGCACCCTTTTACTGTCCAGGTCACCAGACATAGAACATCTTGTTATGCCCGCTCTTTTGTCCCGAGGACTTCCGAGTTGTGGAATTCCTTGCCGGCACATGTTTTTCCTTCTCCCCCGAACCTCCAAACCTTCAAGTCCAGAATTAACAAGCTGCCTCTTTCCTCCTTGTCAACACCCACGGTATGATAGTATTTAGGCTGTAAGCCCTCGTGGTGTGTTGCTCAAATTTAAAAAAAAGGTTTAAAATTAAAGAATATACATAGCAAGATCAATAACAAATATAAATATATAAAATTCTTTTATTTGCGAAACATCATATAATAACAAATTCATAATACATCAAAAATTTTAACCAATACAACAATATAATAATATTATAACGTAAAAGAAACATTGGTGTGCGCTAAAATAATATTATATATATATATATATATATATATATATATATATATATATATATATATATATATATATATATATATATATATATATATATAAGAATCTTTCAGTATAAGACATATTTTGAAGTTTAGTTAATAATTGTGAGAACTGATTCATTGCTGTTATGTGCCATGTTAAAGCAACCTTTTCAACACTACCATAATCACACTAACCACATTTAAATGGTTGACTTTTAGTATGCAGTACTAAAGTCACATTTACCATATTTATAGCGCTTTTCTTCAGTGTGTCTTGCTGTTATGTGTTGTCTTAAGTTAGACTTTGCTGTGGTACTATAATCACACTGACCACATTTATAAGCCTTTCTTCAGTGTGTCTTGCTGTGTTAAGTCAGACTTTGCTGTGGTACTGTAATCACACTGACCACATTTATAAGCCTTTCTTCAGTGTGTCTTGCTGTGTTAAGTCAGACTTTGCTGTGGTACTATAATCGCACTGACCACATTTATAAGCCTTTCTTCAGTGTGTCTTGCTGTGTTAAGTCAGACTTTGCTGTGGTACTGTAATCACACTGACCACATTAATAAGCCTTTCTTCAGTGTGTCTTGCTGTGTTAAGTCAGACTTTGCTGTGGTACTATAATCACACTGACCACATTTATAAGCCTTTCTTCAGTGTGTCTTGCTGTGTTAAGTCAGACTTTGCTGTGGTACTATAATCACACTGACCACATTAATAAGCCTTTCTTCAGTGTGTCTTGCTGTGTTAAGTCAAACTTTGCTGTGGTACTATAATCACACTGACCACATTTATAAGCCTTTCTTCAGTGTGTCTTGCTGTGTTAAGTCAGACTTTGCTGTGGTACTATAATCACACTGACCACATTTATAAGCCTTTCTTCAGTGTGTCTTGCTGTGTTAAGTCAGACTTTGCTGTGGTACTATAATCACACTGACCACATTTATAAGCCTTTCTTCAGTGTGTCTTGCTGTGTTAAGTCAGACTTTGCTGTGGTACTGTAATCACACTGACCACATTAATAAGCCTTTCTTCAGTGTGTCTTGCTGTGTTAAGTCATACTTTGCTGTGGTACTATAATCACACTGACCACATTTATAAGCCTTTCTTCAGTGTGTCTTGCTGTGTTAAGTCAGACTTTGCTGTGGTACTATAATCACACTGACCACATTTATAAGCCTTTCTTCAGTGTGTCTTGCTGTGTTAAGTCAGACTTTGCTGTGGTACTATAATCACACTGACCACATTTATAAGCCTTTCTTCAGTGTGTCTTGCTGTGTTAAGTCAGACTTTGCTGTGGTACTATAATCACACTGACCACATTTATAAGCCTTTCTTCAGTGTGTCTTGCTGTGTTAAGTCAGACTTTGCTGTGGTACTATAATCACACTGACCACATTTATAAGCCTTTCTTCAGTGTGTCTTGCTGTGTTAAGTCAGACTTTGCTGTGGTACTATAATCACACTGACCACATTTATAAGCCTTTCTTCAGTGTGTCTTGCTGTGTTAAGTCAGACTTTACTGTGGTACTATAATCACACTGTCCACATTTATAAGCCTTTCTTCAGTGTGTCTTGCTGTGTTAAGTCAGACTTTGCTGTGGTACTATAATCACACTGACCACATTTATAAGCCTTTCTTCAGTGTGTCTTGCTGTGTTAAGTCAGACTTTACTGTGGTACTATAATCACACTCTCCACATTTATAAGCCTTTCTTCAGTGTGTCTTGCTGTGTTAAGTCAGACTTTGCTGTGGTACTATAATCACACTGACCACATTTATAAGCCTTTCTTCAGTGTGTCATGCTGTTATATGCTGTGTTAAGTCAGACTTTGCTGTGGTACTATAATCACACTGACCACATTAATAAGCCTTTCTTCAGTGTGTCTTGCTGTGTTAAGTCAGACTTTGCTGTGGTACTATAATCACACTGACTACATTTATAAGCCTTTCTTCAGTGTGTCTTGCTGTGTTAAGTCAGACTTTGCTGTGGTACTATAATCACACTGACTACATTTATAAGCCTTTCTTCAGTGTGTCTTGCTGTGTTAAGTCAGACTTTGCTGTGGTACTATAATCACACTGACCACATTTATAAGCCTTTCTTCAGTGTGTCTTGCTGGGTTAAGTCAGACTTTGCTGTGGTACTATAATCACACTGACTACATTTATAAGCCTTTCTTCAGTGTGTCTTGCTGTGTTAAGTCAGACTTTACTGTGGTACTATAATCACACTGTCCACATTTATAAGCCTTTCTTCAGTGTGTCATGCTGTGTTAAGTCAGACTTTGCTGTGGTACTATAATCACACTGACCACATTAATAAGCCTTTCTTCAGTGTGTCTTGCTGTGTTAAGTCAGACTTTGCTGTGGTACTATAATCACACTGACCACATTTATAAGCCTTTCTTCAGTGTGTCTTGCTGTGTTAAGTCAGACTTTGCTGTGGTACTATAATCACACTGACCACATTTATAAGCCTTTCTTCAGTGTCTTACTGTTATGTGTCGTATTAACGAAGACTCTACAGCAGCACTATAATCACACTGATCACATTTAAATGGCAGATTTTTAGTATGTTTTGTCATTATATGTATTGGTAAACAACGCTGATGGGCAGTACGATAACCACACTGACCACATCTATAAGGTCGATTTTGAGTATGTTTTACCATTATATGTCTTGATAAACATTCCTGATAAGCAGTACTAAAGTGACACAGACTACATTTATAAGGCCTTTCTTCAGTGTGCCTTGCTGTTATGTGTTGTGTTAAGACAGACTTTACAACAGTGCCAAAAGCACACTGACTACATTTATAAGGCCTCTCTTCAGTGTGTCTTGCTGTTATGTGTCGTGTTAACGTAGACTTTGTAGAACTACTATAATCACTTTCTTTGGTGTGTCTTGCTGTTATGTGGCGTGTTAAGTCATGCCGCTCTGTGTTCTATAGACTGCGACACCTATATCTATACCGTGATTGTCTTCCCCAGGATGCACATAAACTTTTGGTGAACTCGCTAATCCTGTCACTGTTCACATATGGTGATTGTGTGTATGGTACCTTGCCTGATGCATCTGGACAGGTACCGTATCCAGAAGGTATAGAATTGGTGTGTGAGATTTGTTCTACACGTACCCCCTTTAGCTCACGTTACACTGTACATTCGGGCACTGGACTGGCTGAACATGCAGGAAAGGATACTTGTTCACTATGCCACCTTAGTAATCAAGGTTGTTCGGGAAAGGAAACCTGATTACCTATATGACTGTGTCAGCCTTCGAACTGATGTACATGACAGACTCCTGCAAGGCGCGAGTTACTTGACTGTTCCTATACATAGAGCTGCAGGTTTTAAAATATCCCTTTGTTACTTAATATCTAACCTATTCAATTATCTGCATAGAAAGGGTATAGCTTCCCTTTCAATAAGGGCTGTAAAATATGCTTTGGGGCAGTCTGTTAGCTGGGACACATGAACTTGATATTACCCTATTTTAAAAAAATTTCTGTCGTTGGATATGTTGAAAATAGTCTGCTGAACATGTCCATTTGTACTGTGAGTAGAATAAATATTATTTTTATTATAGCTTTTAACAGCACTAAAATCACACCGACCACATTTTACGTGCCGTGTTAAGTCAAACCTTTTAACGGTACTAAAATCACATTGACCACATTTATAACGCCTTTCTTCAGTGTGTCTTGCTGTTATGTGCTGTGTTAAGGCAACCTTTCCAACGCCACTATAATCACACTGATCACATTTATAACGCCTTTCTTCAGTGTGTCTTGCTCTTATATGTTGTGTTAAGGCAAACTTCTCAATACCACTATAATTACACTGAACACATTTATAAGGCCTTTCTTTAGTGTGCCTTGCTCTTATGTGTCGTGTTAAGGCAAACTTCTCAATACCACTATAATCACACTGACCACATTTATAAAGCCTTTTTTCAGTGTGTCTTGTTGTTACACGTCGTGCTAAGTCATACCTTTTAACAGTACTAAAATCACACTGATCACATTTATAAGGCTTTTCTTCAGTGTATCTTGCTGCTATATGTTGGACCAAATATAACTTTACAGCAGCACTATAATCACATCGACCACATTTATAAGGTTTTACTCCTAGGTGTTTTAGCTTTCTATGTGTTGATAAATAATACTTATGGGCAGTACTAAAGTCACACTGTTCACATTTAAATAAAAGTCTTTGTCCAGTATGTTTTGGCATCTCTGGTCTTGGTAGATGACAGCTATGGTTAGTACTAAAATTACACTGATCACATTTAATAACCTTGCTGTCACTGTGTTTTCCCTTTATGTGCTGTAATAACATGTTTTTTGTGAATGTTCTGCAACTGTAACAATTGTCTACAGTGTGTTTGGATTTTGTACCTACTTCATTTTTCATTAATACATTATTCACATCGACAAAGTCATGATTACCAGGACCCTTGCAGCCATGGTCCAATATTTCCATTTTAAAATCTTCTATAAGCATTTCACTTGTAATAAAAGCAGTTTGATTTTTTTCATCATTTACCTCTTCATCTGTAACAGCCTGAAAATGCTGAGTAGTGTTGTGGCTCACTTCATCTATATTCACCTCACCTAGAAAGTCATGTATTGGTTCATCTAAACATTCTCCTTCGATCCTCTCCAGTTTAACAGTATTAGGCAGGTCTGCTGTGTTAGGGTTGTATTTTAGGTTTTGTCCCACAATTGTTATATTATCATGGAATTGCAAAGCTTTGCTAGTTAACGCATTCCTCAACAAACTTTGACCATCACTTTCTAGTTTTATATGACAAGTTTGGCCAGCTCCAGTTTCAAGCGGATGTTCGACAAGTTTAGTATAATCATGAAACAGCAGAGCATTGTGAGCAAATTCACTTTTCAAAGAGGTTTCATCAATACTTTCTATTTTCACATCAAAACTTTCAGTAGCTTCAATTTTCACAGGATGTTTTACAACTTTGGCATAATCATGGAATAGCAAGGCATTATTAAGCGACTCACTTTCAAATAATGTTTTATCATCACTTTTTAATTCTCTGTCACAATCTTGATCACCTTCAATTTTCAGAAAGTCCTCCAATTCTTCCTTGTAATCCTGGAACATTGGAGGCTCGGTTTTAATATTAATATCACCAGCAACTGTTTCAGTGAACTCGTGAGCTACTTTATCACTGTGATTAAATAAAATGGACATTTTTAGTGAATTTTCTTAAAAAAAATTCACTAATGAGGAGATCCCGACTTTTGAATTTTGAAAAAATTTCTTTAAATGACCGCGAACTAGGCCCCCTAGAACACATATCCGGGGTCAGTTTCAATTTTTATATGTTTATATATATATATATATATATATATATATATATATATATATATATATATATATATATATATATATATATTTATATATTTATATATATATATATATATATATATATATATATATATATATATATATATATATATATATATATATATATATATATATATATATATATATGTATCACACCGATAACTCAAAAAATAATAGGCCGATTTTGACTAAATTTGGTGGAAAAATTCCTTTTGCAAATGGCTTGGATAAGTTCGTTAGCCAGGAAAATCTGCCCAGGTTTTCCCGGAAAATTTTGTGTTTTCTTTCGAAAAAAATTTATATCTCCGGAATTAACAAAGTAAGGGCAACCAAATTTGGTACACTAGTTAATATCCTTATAGGTAAGCTACCTACCAAAATTTAGCTATGTAGGTCAAAATACAAAAAAGTTATAGGCATTTAAAGAAAAATAAATTGGGGTTTTCCTCAAAACGTCAAAGTTGCGGTTTAAAACGTCAAAATCGGCAACATTTAGGCAAAGAACTTGAATCTAATACGGGATATGGAAATCAAATGTCTCAAGAAGGATGTTTTACAAACTCTGAAGTCTTAGTTTCAACCGTCATTGTCCTTCATTTTACTAAAATGTTTCCAGAAAATTCATTTCAAATAGACCCTTTCTCTGATGCTTGGCAGTAGCCTTAGCTTTAGAGTTTATCGTTTAATGGTATATAATTTTTGTCGAATTTTCGTAAAAAATCAATAAAGCTCAATATATCCGTTATTATACAAGATATGAAGAAAATTTGTATATATTAATTATAGGGTGTCTTGAGCTACATCTTAAAAAAATATTTCTACAATCACAGGATGGCCCATAAGTCGTTGGTGATTCAAATTTTCTTCTTTTTTTTTTAAATCAAACACGCCTTATGTTATTGCATTTTTGAATTGGTGAATTTGCAGATTAGCTCCCGAACAATTATTGACAAATCGACTGCTGATACATAAACTTTGGTATCATACATACACAGTAACACTATTCTTACCTTTTGTTCTCCTTCCTTTGCGTAGTTATTTACATTCAAACTTCTTCTGGAAAGTCAACAATTTTACCTTACTGCCTTAGTGCGGCTCTGTTCTACTTCGCTGCACAGCACTACACGGTGTGGCTGTCTCTGTCAGTCGCAATGTCCTGCACACTAGCGCTGTCGCAGTTCACGGTCACTATGACCCTGGTCGTTTCGTTCGACATATTCACCAGTGGCGATCATCAAACTTGGGAGGGGGGGTGTTGTTGGGGGCCGGCGGTTTTCGCTGCCCCCGCGAATTTTCCTTACCTCGCGTTACTTTGGAGTTTGCAGCATTTCAAAGGAATCGCGGACGCGAACGCGAATGTGGATCCCGCGTAAGTTTTCTGTCCCGCGACAAAGGGATCGCAGAGCGCGAACGCGAACGTGAATTCGCGCCGCGAATAGTTCGCGCCGCGAATGTGAATCGCGCCGCGAATGTGAGTGTGGAGGTTTTCGCGTAGTTTTCGTGCTTTAGGTTCGCGCGTCCCGGTGTACCCCGTTCGGTGTCGGTTTTCTGTCTCGCGACAAAGGAATCGCGGACGCGAATAATAACCTTTCTATACGATTAAGACAACAGCTGAAAATGTCACACACTTCGTTCCAACACTTTGCGATCTCCCGCTTGCGACAATATCTCATAAAGCGGGCTCCACATTCGCGATGTTCGTGTTCGCGTCCGCGATTCCTTTGTCGCGGGACAGAAAACCGACACCGAACGGGGAACACCGCGACGTGCGAACGTGAACCACGAAAAGGTTCATCACGAAAACTACGCGAATACCATAATACTCACATCCGCGACCTTCGCGCTGCGGATGTGGAGCATGTTTTACCGCCATTTACGACTTCTTTAACTATTTGCACGCAATTTTTTTCAATTGCTAGGCGAGGATCGAATTTACATTATTTGTTCTTTGTTCTCGATGGACGCGCTTTTTCTGCGTTCTCATTGGTCGCAGCTTCTACTTTTTGTTATTCTCGATGTTTCGACGCGGTTGTTTTGCTTCCCCATTGGTCGGGGGTGCAGATTCCTACGCTCCTTTGTTACATCCTTTCTGTCGCTTGCTACTTGCTACTTCTTCAGTTGCGTCTTATACGTTGCGTTCGGTGCGTCTTTTATTTTTTAACTGCTTTCCCATGTTTCTAATATTCTGCTCCTAAATAATTATGGCTGCACAAACTGTTCCAGTATTGCCCACCGTTTCACAGTGCGGTTACAACGTATGTGACTTTTGTTATATGAAAAACTTAAACTTTAGCGCGCTGCTGCTGGACAACGTTGCCCTAACAGAATATCTTAGGGCTCACGGGGTGCTTCTTTGCCACACCTGCTGCCCAAAGTGCTCGCGAAAGGTGACCGTTACATATCGCCGCGGATTGCCGGTGTTCAATTGCGATAGGCGATATACCGCAAGGCATCGTGGTACCTGTAGGTTCCGGGTCCGCGCGCTGACCGACACCTTCTTCTCCGGTGCCCGCATTGATGTGCAACAGGTATGTCACCTTGTTATGATATACCTGTCCCGGAACCCACCGCGGGTGAAATTTGCTATGGACGAGACCGATTTAGCGGCGCACACGGTTGTTGACTGGTTCAACTTCATCCGGGAGGTGCTAGTCGATCACTTCACCGGTATTATCTCTCCGATTGGGGGCCCTGATATCGTTGTTGAGATCGACGAGGCTAAGTTCTCCAAACGCAAGTACAACCGTGGGCGGCGCCTAAGAGGTCAATGGGTCGTCGGCGGTGTTGTACGTGGTTCGCGTGGTGTGTGCGGCCAGGCATTCATGGTTCCGGTTGCCGACCGAAGTGCGCGCACTTTAATGAGGGTTATACGGGATCATGTGTCGCCTGGCAGCATCATAATGACTGACTGCTGGAAGGGTTACAGCGACTTGGAGGCGGCGGGATTCAGGCATTTTACTGTGAATCACAGCCTCCACTTCGTTGATCCTGAAACTGGTGCGCACACACAGAACATCGAACGCTTGTGGCTGGAGGCAAGGCGTCACGTACCCAAGGCCGGCCTCAGGGCGGCCCATTTTGATGGTTACCTCGCGGATGGTATGTTCCGGAGGATGTACCCCAACACCACGATGCGCCTCCACCACTTCTGGCAGGCTGTGGCATCGCTGTACCCGGGGCTGGAGCACCCGCTCCGGTAGTTCGCCAATTGGTCCACCACCACGTCCGCCCAACGCTTCTCACCTGGCTGAGGTAAGTTTTTTTTTTAACTTTTCCTATTCGCTTCACTGTTTTCTGCTGCCTACCTTGCCCGTTCCTCGCCTCGGGGGGAATACTGGCCTCTCATACGTCTCCCTCGCACACCGTTTTTGGGGCAGTGGCCGCCGCCCCCGGAATTTTCCTTCCTCCGCTGCACGCGTCAGCTCTCTGCTCATATACTTGGACATACATACTAGCGTTACGTCACCTTCGGCATGGGGGCGGTGTTGGGGGCGGCGATATGTGCCGTCCCCGGTAAATTTCACCCCCCCCCCTACTTGCATGTGTAACCAGCTCGTTTCCCTTAGCACAGTCCCAGGTGACATTCCGCGACCTTGGCCTGCTGATTTTTTGTGGGGGATTGGCCACAGGGGCGGCGGAGGTGGAGGGTGAGGGGGGTTAGAATTGTTGAAAAGGGCGACTTTTTATCGGGGCACTAGCCTCTTTTTCGTATTTTCAGGCTTGTATTTCCTTTTTAACATCTTCCCCACCCAGCACCCCTATTCGCTCCTTGCCCCGTAACTCCCCTTGGGGGGCAGAACAAGCAATTTTTCTTGTTGCACCGTGCTCTAAGGGGGGTTTTAAGGATGTATGTCAAAAAAATTTTCACAAAAGCGTTCGGGAGCTAATCTGCAAATTTACCTTTGAATTTTTCAGCGATGCATGTTTGTAAGAAAAGAAATTCGGGACGCAGCAAGTGCGTTATGGTAGCGAATTTTCATTAAATGCTTCAAATTTGAATAGCTCAATTTGCTATTAACCTATAAGGTTGACCAAGAAACGAGTTTTTCCGGGAACACTTTAAGTTTACTTTTGGAAATTTTTGTACATTTTCACACAATAAAGTTATTTTTATGAAACATGGCACATTGTTTTTACTATATAGGTTATACTGGTAACCAAAATTGATGCTTGCTTTCTTAAAAAGGAAACACACATATTTGCAATTAAAAACATTTTTATGAAAATTCACTACCATAACGCACTTGCTGCGTCCAGAGTTTTTAGTGTGTCGTTCGACTTAAACTTACTTTTTTCTTTTGATTTTTGCTTTTATAATTGCTTGTCAATTGTCAAATGTTGGATCTGAAGGGTGACGGGTGACACTGACAGGTGTTGTGTTGTGAACATTTATGCCAATGCTCTCTATACGTCATTGATTTATGCAAATGTGTGTGTGTGTGTTGCATGATGGGATGGTTTGGATTTATGCAAATACTATGTAATGAGTAATGATAATACAGGATACTCCGGCTGATTTCGTGTTTCAAGAATATCAACGCCTCTAGCGGATAGTACTGATGTTACGTCGTTCGAGAACGTGTAACACTAGCAATTGCTGGTGTTTAACTGTGTATAATTAAGTTGTAGCTGTGTTTTTTTTACAATGAATGGTAGTGGTTGGGTGTGTGCAATCTATAATTGTTCGAATTATAACGTGCTAAATATATCATAGACATTTCATATGTTTCCAAAGGATGGCGAAACGTGAATATGATTTGAAGCAGAAGACAAATTCATAATCACTTTTATGCCAATATGTACAGTTCGCAGAAGATAATTTATTGTGTAATATTTACCATCATGCTCCTATTTACAGATAAACATCGTAAATGGATGGTTGAAAGGCTTCAATCATAAGTTGTCTTCCAGTCCATCAAAAAGAAATATGAAGGCAAAAAAAGTTTTGCATTAATAATAAATGATATAAGAAAACTGTTTTTCTGTATTCTTCTGTGTCCTTTTTTATTTCAGTATGGCATAAATTGTCACATTTTTCACATTTAAAGTTATATTACTTAAATGCATTTTATAGTATTTGGTATAACCGATCCTAAGTTGAAATTGACATTCGACATTAAGTTGGCTTTTTATGTCAAATGTCGATATCAACTTTGGATCGGTTATACGATGAAAAGAAGTGTAATTTTCAGAGACACATAAACAGTCAAGGGGGTGCACTAACTATGTGAAAATGAATCGCAATAGTGGAATACACCCTTCTTTAGCTTGATATAAAACGAAAGACCCCATAAAATGTGTAACATATTCCAAAAACATGTCGCAACTTACGTTTTTCCTAGGTATAAGAATTTCCAAACAGTTCCAAAACTTTGCTTCTGCCCTCCGTTTTACTGCGATTTTCGTCATCTACACCCTAAGACACGTCTATATACAAAATTTCATAAAAATCGAACACGCCCCGAAAGTAAACCTTTACCACTATAAGAACGGCCTCAGAAAAATCCTCTGCAAAATCTTTATTTAAAATTATACAATTGCAACTTTAATTTATTATCTTAATCATAAGCAGGTCTTCTTTAAAGTGTTTGAAGTTGGTGCTACTTTGGAAAAGGGGTCGTGGCAACTGGAAATTGGAGATGTTTTGACATAACAATTCAGCTACTGGCGCCTATTGAACCCACCCAGTGACTTACCAATTTGATGTGAAAGCTGTCAACATCTATTATTGGCGGGAAGAAAATTTCTAAATTGTGGAAAATCCGACATATATATTGACAAGACCTGTCACCCGTCACTCCCATAAATTTGACAATTGACAAGCAATTATAAAATCAAAAATAAGTTGTAAGTTGAAAAACAAAACACTAAAAAATGTCCATTTCATTTGATTACAGGGGTAAAGTAGGTGATGAGATCATTAAAACAGTTGATGGTGATATAAATATTAAAACCGAGCCAGCCATGTTCTATGATTACAAGGAAGAATTGGAGGACTTTCTGAAAATTGAAGGTGAACAAGATTGTGACAGAGAATTAAGAAGTGATGATGAAACATTCTTTGAAAATGAGTCGCTTCATAATGCCTTGCTATTCCATGATTATGCCAAAGTTATGAAACATCCTGTGAAAATTGAATCTACTGAAAGTTTTCATGTACAAATAGAAAGTATGGGTGAAACCTCCTTCAAAAGTGAGTTTGATCACAATGTTCTGTTGTTTCATGATTATACTAAACTTGTCGAACATTCGCTTGAAACTGGAGCTGGCCAAACTTTTCATATAAACATAGAAAGTGATGGTCAAACTTTGTTGAGGAATGCGTTAACTAGCAAAGCTTTGCAGTTCCATGATGATATAACAATTGTGGAACAAAACCGAGAATACAAGCCTAACCCAGCAGACCTGCATAATACTGTTAAACTGGAGAAGATCGAAGGACAGTGTTTAGATGAACCAATACATGACTTTCTAGGTGAGGTGAATATTGATGAAGTGAGCCACAACACAACTCACAGCATTTTCAGGCTGTTACAGGTGGACAGGTAAATGATGAAAAAAATGAAACTGCTTGTATTAAAAGTGAAAAGTTTATAAAAGATTTTAAAAAGGAAATATTGGACCATGGCTGCATGGGTCCTGGTAATCATGACTTTGTCGATCTGAATAATGTATTAACGAAAAATAAAGTAGGTACAAAACCCAAACACACTGTAGCCAATTGTTACAGTTGCAGAGTTTCCACAAAAAACATGTTATTACAGCATATAACGGCAAAACACGGTGACACAGGATACACTGTACCCAATTGTCACAGTTGCAGAATTTCCACAAACAACATGTTATTACAGCACTTAGAGGCAAAACACAGTGACACAGGATGCAGACTCCTCTGGAAAACCGGGAAAAGTCAGGGAATTTGTAGAAGGAAAAATTTTGCCACGGAAATCAGGGAAAAATTGAGAAAAATTTTGAAAATTAAATGAGTCAGGGAATTTTTGTAGGGTCAGGGGAAAATTATTTTATTTCTGTTTTATGAGAAATAATTAAAACACAATGATAGATGCATTTTCATTTATTTGTAAGGAAAATTGTGTAGGTTTTAGTGAATTTTCTTTAAAAAATTCACTAATGAGGAGATCCCAACTTGAATTTTTGTTTATATATATATATATATATATATATATATATATATATATATATATATATATATATATATATATATATATATATATATATATATATGGCTAATTAGCCTGAAACACGTGTTTGCGGTTGTCTTCTTGCGGCTTTGCCCTTAAACCTTTCTCCTTGTATAGTACATAAATGCCGTGTTATCAATCCTGTTTTAGTTAATATATATATATATATATATATATATATATATATATATATATATATATATATATATATATATATATATATATATATATATATATATATATTAGGGTTCCTCAGAGGGATAGTGGACTGGAGCAGCTATTTTATATACCGGGGTGCAAAACGAATAATCTGTTCAGTTCTCTGATTTATAGAATGTGCACAAGTTATAACAGACTGTGTAAGCATGTTGACATCTTCAACATAGGAGCATTTAAGAACGCATTGACTGAACATATACATACCTGACCACGTTGTCCTGTTGACTTTGTTGGGTCTCCAAACTACTTGTACTGATTTAGATATGAATTTGGAATAGACAGAATAAATTTGAATTTGATATTAGTTTCGTACAATTGATGGACTGCCTGTGAAGCCTGAAACACAATCTAAGCTTGCCGAAATGTTGATTTGTATTGTTATTGATTTGATGTGTGTAATAAGTGAGATTGTAGAATTATAGGTGTACACCATAGTTATAGTTTATCTTGTTATGCAATACGTAAATGGTTTATAAACTGTGTATTTGCATATTGAATAAATATATATATATATATATATATATATATATATATATATATATATATATATATATATATGTATATATATATATATATATATATATATATATATATATATATATATATATATACATACATATATATATACATATATATATATATATATATATATATATATATATATATATATATATATATATATATATATATATATATATATATATATATATATATATATATATATATATACATACAGGGTAGTTCAAATTCGAGCCTAACCATTGGGATCTTTTAAACTGTAAGAGATACAAGGATGATTAAATTGGGGCCAAGTTAGGCGTTTCTATGCTGATGAATTATCTGAAAGAAAATTTGAGGTATCATTTTTACATTTTTAAAAAGTATTTTTTTCTGATTACAATGATATATCACTTGATACGGTCACATCTTATCTGCTGTCAAAATTTGGAAAAAATAATTTCTGCGAAGAGTGCTTTGGAAGGGACGCTATTAATTTGTTTAACTATCTAAATTTAGTTTTTAGCGAATTTTTCGTAAAACCAAAAATTCACTAATGGGAAGATCTGTATATATATATATATATATATATATATATATATATATATATATATATATATATATATATATATATATATATATAGATATCACCGATAACTCAAAAAATAATGGGCCGATTTCGATGAAATTTGGAATGTACCTTCATTTTGTAAGTAGCTTGGATAAGTTCGTTAGCCAGGAAAATCTGACCAGTTTTTCTGGGAAAATTTTGGGTTTTCTTTCGGAAAATGTTCGTATCTCTGAAAATAACAGAGGTATGACAACCAAAATTGATATATACGTTTGTGCTATCAAACTTACCCTACACACCAAAATTCAAATTTCTAAGTTAAAACGAAAAAAAGTTATAAGCATTTAAAGAAAAAAAATTTGGGTGCCACTGGTGATCAGAAGAAAGCACAAGAACAAAATATTTTGTGTGATTAACAAAACCAATTGAATAATGCATACGACGGTTAAGTTTTCTTGGCGCAAAAGTGTCAAGTAGCAGAAAAAATGTTTCGAAAATTTCATAAATTTTCTTCTTGAAACGTCAAAGTCGCGATTTGAAACGTCAAAATTTGCAATTTTCGGATAATTTGATCTATGATTTTGTAGAAAAGGCGGCGATAAGAAGTTTGAAGGTCTCCCACATTATCAGTGCGCAGACGCTTTCTTCGTGGCTCCACTTCTCCTAATTCAATTGTTTTTTCCCAGAACTTATCAAATTCATTCCTTTTTTGAATTATAATGGATTTAAATTCACTAATTTTTTTCAGGCAAAAACCAATGTCATTTGTTTTACATTGCAATATGTTAAATACATTATCTGAAAACGGAAATATTTCCGAAAATATATTAAGTAAAAAATTAAAATTAAAGTCTCTTTTCAAACCATCCAAAAATCCTGTAGAACTATTTATTGTTTCTGAGTCCCAATTTTTGCTATTTTCCATAATATTTTCAAAAAGTTCAATTAACGATTCACGGTGTTCAAATATAGTTAACACAAGCCTGCCGTTGTAGTTCCATCGGGTTGCAGGTACTTTGGGTAAACGTTTTTTAACAATTGAGTCTAAGGCTTGTGTGCGCTTCGTAGATTTGGAAAAAAGCAGCCTTTCCACTTAGGGTAGCAAAAAACACTCTACATTCTTTAATATGATTTATAGATTGGGATAAAATTTAATTTAATTTATGAGCACAACAGTGTACAAATAGAGCACTGGAGAACATTTCCCGCACTTTAGCTTGAAGACCTCCTAAATGTCCGGCCACAACAGCAGCCCTATCATAGCTTTGGGCAATTAATTTATTATCAGCCTCAATATCTTTCATAATATTAAGCACAATTTTATATAGAGCATTTGCGGTACGATCTTCTGTCACATATTTAAAGCCTAAAAATCTTTCTTGTACACTCCCATCCATTTTTATGTAGCATATTACTACAGATAGTCGACTTAAATTAGTTACATCGGTTGTTTCATCTAGAACAATAGCAATGAAACGAGTCTGTTTAATTTTCGATTTAATTCTGTTCAAAATAATAGTGGCAGCGGCCGAAATTAAGTCATTCTGAATGCGATTTGATGTCCTGCGAAAAACGTTAGACTCTTCCAAGTGATTTTTTAAACAAATCTCGTACTTGGCTATTAAAGAAACTAGGTCTTGAATGTTTCCTCTATTTGCAGATGTAGTTGTTTCGTCATGACCCCTGAACCCCAATTCATGCTGACCAAGAAAACACACAACATCAATAAGTCTTTTTAATATGTTTCTGTTTTTATCAACCAATTCATTGTGTTGGCGATGACTAATTTCTATCTGCTTGTCAGCGGCGTGTTCAATTCTCGTTTTTCCAAAGACACTTGATTTTAAAATGCTCTGCAAATGCGCTTTAGACATAACATGTCTTTTTACTACTTTATGTAGATTATTCAAGTTAGAAAACTCACTTTTATTCCACACCCCCTTTTTTCAGTCATAAATATACCTCAAGGCCAACAAAACAGTTTATACCTGATTTCACAACCCGTTAATCATTTATATTGTTTATAAGTTTTTTCCACGTTGAAATGTCGAATACATGTTTTAATTCTTGTATTTAGGTTTTTTAGAGTAGGTTTCGGCCTAACTTTATTAATAATAGCAAGTTTTTCAGCAAACTGTAAAGCTGAAAATCCTTTGATCATCAAAAAACACAACAATCACAGTTATTATTACCACTTGTTTGTAAAGTTTGTAAATCCCCACCCCCACAGTTGCTGCTGTTAAAAGCTGATGAACTTGTAGCCATATTAATACTCATAAAATGCCAATGTATTTAACTTGGTCGACTGCTTATATCTACGAAATAATGCGAGACATTCCTTTGTATGTGTAGCGGGTCTTCCCGATAAAATACGTTCTAAAAATACACGTACATCACGTCGAGCGAGCGAGCGTTTCTCCTCAAGTGGTCTGCTGACTACATGTATTTAACTGAAGTCATTGCATCCACCCGTCCACTCGTAGTATCAGGTTCATGCTGGTCGTTGGCGGTAGCATTTACTGCGACGACGTACTTGCTAAGAGCGCATATACAAACAAGTACAGTATTATGCATAATAAATATTTATGTGTGTGAGCTTGCGAATTAAAAATTTTAATAATTAAATTAGTTTCAGAATTTGAAATTTAATATTTAAAATACAAAAGAGATTTTAAATATTGCGGTTTAATATAAATTATTTTTTACTAGGTATGTAGACGTTATTTTAAGGGAAGTAATGCTTCCCTTGCTTCCATGGACCGCACGCCACTAATACTAGTATACATAAATGCGAGTTGTGTGATTTCGCTAGGGTAAATAAGCAAAATGTATCAAAACACATCGTCTCTAAACACAGAAGCATTGAAGACAGACCTTTTAAATGTGAGTTGAATGATTACACTCACATAAAGAAAGGGGATTGTGCCCCGACCCCCCTTCTAAAGTAGTATCAATTTTAACTACTTGAAGAAAAACCTGTTGATGATTAAACTGATAATTAAAATTGTATAATTTTAAATAAAGATTTTGCATAAGTTTTTCCTGATGTTGCTGGAAATATTAAAAGTTTAACCAAAACAAATACTTACTTTTTCTGGGTTGGTTTTGACCAAAAGCCAGTGTCGGCTCATCAGATGATGCAGGTGAAGCACTGCTTCGCCTATATTTTTTAGTTAAGCTAAACTTTTTTATTAAAAGTCCACCATAATTTTAATCTTTTTCATTATCTCAAATTCATCTGGTACAACCACATAAAAATGTCTTGTTACATCGCGCCACAGTTGATAATGGATTTTGTAACAGTATAAATTGAGTAGCTAAACAGCTAGGCTAGTTTGGGTGTATTTGTGGTTCCTCCTCTGCTTTAAACAGAGAATTATTGGCGACGATCATGGTTATTTCTTCTGGCTATCCCTCGTATACTGAATGAAATTGAGATATTTCGTTAAATCATTTCTCTTTGAACTACCCCTGGTATATCTTGTCGGCTGCCGCGCCTGCGATGTGGTTAAAAATGTTGGTGGTTCGAGAATGGTCCGCATGTTGAGAAAGATAGATGGCTGGGGACGTATAGGATGAAGTGAGAGCGAACGGTGGCGCTACTGGCTGTCAGGTAGGAAATACGAATATTCCGGAAGGTTCGAGAGGGATTTGGTTGTAGTTGGAGCTAACACGTGTTTTTTTTTTTGAAAAGCAAGTCGGATATTATTTATCCCCATAGTGGATTAAATTGCACTCAGAAAATATCTGCAGTCTTTTGGTGATATCGTAATTTATGTATCTGGTGTTGAAGACTGTAGAGATACCCGTTTGAGGGGATATAGGTACCACTTTGATCTTGTCACGTTGGTTGGAGTTTCCCTCTTTGGAGGTAAGAAATCATCATCTCTCGTAACTATAACACCTCTAGCATTCCGTTACTTATTGTTTTTAGGGTTCTTGTGCTGGGTAGAAAGTCCTTGTACCGGGTAGAAAAATCCTTGTGCTGGGTAGAAAATCCTTGTATTGGGCAGTTCTTGTACCGGGTAGAGAAATCCTTGTATTGGGCAATACCTTTGGCGAATTCACGTATCATAGGAGAATTTTGAGTGAAATAAGTCTCGCATGGAATGGCGAATTTTCATGTACTGAAAGGAGTATGGCTATTGAGTTAAATGGAGTTTTTATGCGCTAGTCAAGAGCAGCGATAATTCCCGTCAGCTGTGAAATCTGTGGTTTAGGAATTAGGATCTCAGTGAGGAGGTCTTCGCTTTCCGTTGTTGCATTGCCTTTCCGTTTGTCGCCTTGTTTCCGTGGTTGCATTTCCGTACCCTTAAAGGCCCTAGTTTGGTAGGGAAATTGTTGGTAATTTTATGGCATAGAAGTTCAGGACGTTCAAGTAAGAATTTTCCGTTTTGTGATAAAGAATAGAGTGATAAGAGAGACAATCTTGATAAGCTAAAACTTTAAATATTCACATCTGTTAAATTTGCTGAAATCAAACTGAATTATTTTATTTAAACTTCAATAAATGTGGTACAGATTTTTATGAGACCCTTGTTAATATAATTGCTTCACTTTTGATAGTTACCACCGCTTATTATATATTGTTAGCATTAGTTAAGCTTATTGATTCATCTTGGGACTTGATATTTATCAGGCCACTTAACTTAATTAACGTGTAATTAATTACTATTTGGGGAAATACGTTGTAAGCTTTGCGTGCACGAAAAGTGGAATTTTTCCATAGAACAATTATAGTTTTGGAGCACATTCATGCATACTCATTAGATATCTTGATTATTTTGTAGTAAGCCATTTCAGTTATATAATAGAGACTTTTTATTTTAGATCAGAATTTTAGAACAGCTTTTTAATAATTTCTTGTATGCCAAAGAAGCGTAATAAAAGCCCTTATTTTATCATATTATAGGTGTGTTTTGGTTTTGTGTTTTGTTTTCAGGGCTGTTGAGAATACTTAGTGTTATTAGATCATTACCGCTACTTTTACTTGTGGGTCTATGAGACCATACCGTTCTGAGTTTTAGTTTGGTTTACCCTAATTATAACTCCCTTGCAGCTTCCTGTGCTCGATTGTGGTTGGCTATAGTTGCCAGTGTGATCCAAGAATTCTTGGTTGTGTTGGATCTGGGCAAGGAAGTATATTAGTGAACATCTTATTAGAATATCCGGGAGTGGAGGTTAAACAATCAAGTGGCGCCCCTAGTTAACATCTTATTTTGACCCACGCCCATCTCCACTGTGTAAAAGCTGGCGGCCCTCCAATTCCCCGGTAACCTAGCTTATGCTAATGACAAATTAGGTTTGTGAATAGATTGGGAATTATTTGAGCATTGTCATCTGGTATAAAAGGAAGTGCTTCGCAATTTTTATAGTAATTTATGGTACGATATAATTTGTAAGCCCGTCACTGATCACCGAATTGAATGATATACATCGCTTACGTATTGCGGAACTGTAGAGCCTCAAGCAGCTGCGGACTGACAACCAGATTTGTACGTATACAAATGTTGCGTCTGTTTCGAGACGGTTGCCATGGCAGCGGCACACGCACTGGTAGGTTGGGCCACAAAAGTGATGCAGCCTTCTGAGCCTGCTTCAAAACTTAGTTTCTGTCGTTTGTTTAGATTGAGTCGGATCGTCAGAGGAGTATTTTTATTTTTACTATGGTGCCGTTAAATAATTTGGTATGTGTCAGATTTACAGACATGAAAAGCTGGATTTTTCATGTTTCTTTTTGGTAAGTGGAATTAATGTTGTTTATCACCTCTAAAAGAATAATTTCAAAATAATAAAATATTAGATATAAAATTTCGAGTTGTAAAAAAATGAGAAGGGTTTTGAATTTGAGAAAAAATGCGCTTGTAGCTCTTCCCTCTATAAACAGATTTTCATAGGTAATATGCCCCATATTGTATTACCATATGCATGTGTATCTCATCGAATATTCCTGGTCATTCCTTGTGAATGTCTATATTTTTGTACAAATTGATTTTTTATTTAAATACTGAAGTGCCAGGACAACGTGTGATTTTGAAAATTAAAAAAAATCGTCTACGGCGCAGGGAGGGGGGGGGGCTTCGTTTCCCTGAACCCCCCTTTGGGCCGCGCCGATTCTGCTTCACCCACTCCCAAAGTCAGGAGCTGCTACTACCAAAGCTCAAATTTATCAAACCTTTAGATAGATAACTGCATCATTTCGATATCTTGGTATTCACTATAACTATTTCTAATTCCAGTGCTGATGACAAGGGCGTACGCAGCATCAAAACTGGGGGGGGGGGGGGTCAAGCCATGATCGTTCAGGTTGTAACATCTTATCGCGGAAAAGGTGAATGAAACCAAAATTTTAAGAAAATTATGTATAATTATAGCAGTGCTTTATCAACTAAGTTATTACAATTATATGCTTTAAAAAAAATTATTCTAGTTACATGTCTTATAGTAGTATAATTTTTCTTGGATTTGTACAAAACTTGTTCAAAACTCTCGTTTCAATCCAGTCCGGATTTTCCTTGAAGAATTTCCGATGGACGCTCATCAAACACAACCCAGTCAGTCTGTCTTCTCCTATTGTACTTCTCAGCCAGGTCTTTACCCTTCGAAGGGTACTGAAAGATCGTTCAACAGTAGCCGTAGTTGATGGGAAAGCACTTAAAATGAGGAGTGCATGCCTCGTTGCAGGGAAAAAATATTAGCCTCCTCCAAAAGTGCAGCCACTTCAATATCCTTTAATTTGTCGCCTGCTAAATCCTTATTTTTTCACAGATTATACCACAAATCTAATTCTGCAGAGATATCACCCAACTCATAAAACTCCATGAAATATTTTGCATTTTTCTCCAAATCTTTTGAAGTCATTGTTACCATGTATGAAGGATGAAGATGGGATAGGGCAAAAGCAGGTGTATTTTCGTGTGAGAATCTAACATTCAATGATAAAGTTAAAGAGTCAAGATAAGGGATGATCAACGACCGTTTCCAATATTCAGTCGCAGTTTCAGATGGCGGATTACTTCTGTGTATTTGCTTTTGAACAATTCGTGGGACTGTTAACTCAACGCCGACTTTCTCCCAGATATTATGTGATTTTTCAAGTAATTCATCAAAAACATGTTCAATTTCTTGTCGATCCTTCTTGGTGACATCAAGGATTGCACCAATATGTTTCCTCACCATAATCAAGTACTTTGCAATCATGACTAAACCTACGATGAAAATTGGTTTAGTAACTGCACAGTGCAATTGATAGGCAAATTTTCTTGTAGCATAGTTTCCTTCGACCGAGAGATGTTCTAGCGCATTGACGATTTAATGGAAGCTGCCTGAAAACTTTCTAATGCTCTTGTATTTCTCAGACCATCTGGTCTCACTGAGCCTTGATAGATTGGGAGCCGAATTCCTGCGGGCTGGCAACTCACGAAAGAAGGATATTGTATCCTTAACTGTTGCAACTAAGTTTCTTAGTTCCGGTAGTTTGCTAGCATCATTGACCATAAGATTTAGTTTGAGGCTTGAGCAATGGAAAAATAAAAATTTATTGTACTTTTTCTTCAAAATGGCCTGTACACCATCTTCTTTTCCAGCCATCGTAAAACATCCGTCAAATCCAAATCCAACACAATTATCTGCTGAAAGATTCTGATCAACTAAAAAACTCTGAATTGTGCTAGCGATTGTAGGGGCATCTTGAGATTTCAGCTCAACATAGCCTACAAATTCCTCTCTGATTTTTTCTTGATTCTCATCATAAAACCACCAACCGCAATCCGATAGAAAGCTGTTCTTTTCCAGCGATATCTCCTGTTTCATCGGCCATTACAGCGTAAGCTTTTGCTTGTTTACAATCTTCAATAATTCTTTCTTTGACAACTTCACCACATAATCTTATAATCTCATTTTGAATTTTTGGTGAAGTGTAGACTGCATTTTTTCGACATGTATCCAAATGATTATTTAGCTTCACATCACCACAGTCAATTCTCAAATTTAAAAGGTCAAAGAAAACCCCCTCATCTCCTTCCTTTCCTCTAAGTGGCAAATCATGAGTTCCACAAAATATGATACAAGAAATAATTGATGACAATATTTGTTTGTTTTCTTCAATCATCTTCTGGTGACCACTTTGCAACTGTACATCAACTGGAACATTTTCAAGGAACGCTTTTGCAGCAGCTGTTGAAGTTTTATGGTAGTTACTGCCGACGTGTTTTCTACAATCTTCATGTATATCTTTAAACTTCACGTATGACCCTACCATGAATGACCCCAAAACTCCTTTAACTGTAGCAATACTAGGAGGAAAAAGAACGCAGTGCATACATAGAGCACCTTTCAAACGACTTGAGTACACCAACCAAGGAGTATATTGATCTAACCAGCGGGGTTAAATTTTCTTTTCAAATGGCTGGCATCAGAACCAAAATCGTAATTTGATGGTGGAACCCAGGTATTTGTAAGCAAATCCTTCCTTTTTTCTGGTGGCAACCTAAGGGCATGACCAACATAACGACCAATGCCATTTTCATGGTAGCCATCGTATTCTTCAATCGTTTTAGATGTCCCAGGAACAGCTACGTGTAGAGGTGAAGAATTACTAGACCCTTGTTCCATAATAGACACAGAATCCGATGGTTCGGTCAGTTTAGTTCCATCTTTATCATCATCACTGCTTCCACTTCCACTACTGTCATCTTGATCCTTTTTCCATTTGAGAGGTTTTCTGCCTGAAAATAATAGAAATTGACATAATTCAAATTTCAATAAAACAGGCTTATCCGTTAGTTGAAGACAATGCGAAATTCACTGCTTTAACCTATATCAATAAATCCAGCAATAGATTGAAATCATTTTTATGAAATTTTAATTTAAATATTGCGTTCAGAACAAACAATAATCTCAGTAAATACACTAAGAACAATAAAGCAAGGAGTTTGAAAGAAAATAAATTAGGTGTCTATCAACTAAATTGCGGCAGTTGCGATAAATTTTATATCGGAAAAACTTTTAAACTCGTATTTCAGAGCACAAAAGAAGTTTTGATTTGGATAATGGTATTTCACATTACGCGACTCATTTAAGAAATGAGAATCATAATTTTGATAAAGTGTAAATCTCATTTTGAAGTAATTTTCATTATATTATATGATAAATTTAATTTAAAATTTTATTTTCTACATAAATTGGAAATTACTTAACTTACTTTTTTGAAACCAGTTTCTTATATCCATTTAGGCAGCCTCGGTGTTCTCCAAATGTAAATAAGAAGGTAAACTAATAAACTATAATAATTGATTGTTTAAAAAAATGCTTAGTAGTAAACACCAACAGTTCAACTAACATACAAATACTGATCAAGTAGCGGCGGGCGGGTCAGTTTATATAGTGATGCGGACATGCGGAACTCTCTAGATTGAAGGGGAAGGCTGAGACCTTTCTAGAAGATTTCCTTTTCTCTCATTGGCAGCCGCCTGTAGATTCTAGCGATCTCTCAGTCTTTCTCGAGTCCCACGAACTGGCTGACAGATTTCGCTACCAGTCGATAGATGGCTCTAGATCAGTGTAAATCTTTGCGAGATGTACGATAATTATCCTATTTGTTTGTGGTATTATTTTTTTATAAGGATTTATTTTTTTGCTTCCAGGCTTGGAGGGGGGGAGCTGCCCCTCCCCTTCCCCTAGCTGGGTACGCCCTTGGATGATGAACTTAGGAAAACTGACAACGAGATTTATTGTAATAACAGCCAAGAGTAAAACACAACAATAGTTTTTATTAATTGTTTAAAAGGTAAACAGTAATTAAAATATCAGGTTGTCAATATTGACAATAAATCAGTCATTATAATTATCAACTGAACGGTTCTTATATATATATATATATATATATATATATATATATATATATATATATATATATATATATATATATATATATATATATATATATATATATATATATATATATATATATATATATATATATATATATATATATATATATATATATATATATATATATATATATATATATATATTGCTATAGATAGCAGTTATGTCAGGAAATTAGAAACATTTTATTGTGGAGAAAAACGGGCCATGTACATTAAATTGATACGTCCTAATATGTAAATGCCCTGTATAATTGATAGTGTAGAATATTTAGGATTAAATAGGGAATACCATAAGAGCTAAAAGAATACAGAACAATGCTTTATTTTTTACACGTAGTACGGTTTAAGTTCACTAAGAAAAAGTCGTTGGAATACAATAGAACAGAACAATATCCTTGTTTTTATTTATAGAGTTTTACTAGAATATAATGATTTTTATTTTATCCTTAGACATTAAATAAATATGTAGTAGTTAAGTTAAAAATATTTTTTTGTCATTTACCAATTATAAGAAAGACACACACACAGTGTTCATTAATAGTGAAACGCAGGGATGTTTTTTTCCCAATAAGTGGAACGAACAAGAAGTTGGACAATGAGAAAACGCAGGGTCTATGAACTTTGTTCTACCCAGGTACAGCCATAAGAGATTTTTTTGTAACACAGGTGTCGATATTTAAGAAAACGGCGGCAGTACACCGAAACGTTTCGTAAATGAACTGCGGGAAGAGAATCTTCATTCGATGAAATACGGCGACAGTGTAAATATGGGAATTGAGAATTAAGCGTGACGGCAGTCAAGGCTCGATATAATCTGCAAACAAGTGCATCATAATAAAATAATATTCAGTGTTGAAATGGGAAAAATATACATGAGTATCTGGTACGCGATTTGTTAAGACCGTTTCGATATGAAATGGACCCACTAAGCATGGTAACTTACAAATGCGTACCGCAACGTTAGCTAATTTACTATTAAGCAAGTTAAGTTTGCACCATTTTTAAATGTTTGCAGTCAAAAAACCAATGCAAACTTACAAATGAAACTTTAACATAACTTTCAAATGTAATATCTCCGTTGCTGGCTTGTTGTTTTTCTCCATTTGTAAGCTCATGTAAAGTTACAATTGTAATGTTTCTGAAAGTTTGTTTTAATTTGTAAACATTTATTTGAATTCCCTCCGTTTTCGAGTTCGTGTATGTTCGATCGTATGTCATCGTCGTTCAATAGCAACGCCAACAGCGAACTGACTCTGACAATGCGCCCGGCATTAATTATTAATGGCGGATTGTTGTTTATATTTATATCATCATAAGCTGTTATTTGATCTATGTCTATTTATTTTTCTGGAAGTTTTAAAGATTGAACAATCTTATTGTAAACCCCATGATAGTTTGGAGTCCAGGACCACCCCCAGATATTTGACTTTCCGCACTAAAGCTAAAGCTTTTCCAAACATCCCCGGCGCCCTGAACCGCTCCATATTCCTCTTCTTGGCGAATAGGATCATCTTCGTCGCTGGGTTTACGGAGAATCCCAGTTCACCACACTACCTTTCAATTAAGCTACAGGCAGTTTGCATGCACTCACAGACGACTGTGAGGAATTTGCCGGTGACTAAGACCATCATCAGCGTACGCCTGGGCGTAGAAGCCATTATCGGAGAGCCGCTCCATGACCGGACACCATAGGTGAGACGAAAGGCAGCTGCCCTGAGAACAGCCGCCCGTCACTCCAATGTCCAACACTTGCACCAGAGAAAGAGTTTTATTTTATTTTTTCCGATGTGTTTAATGTTATTTTGTCATAAATAAAGAATTTATAATGAATTAAATGATTAATTTATAGTAAAATGAAAAAGCATAAAAATTTGTACCAAAATGAGTTTTTGTCAAAAATTTTATTTTACGTATTACATTAGACAACGAAATAAATATTAATATTTTAAGCTTTATGCAAAGTGCAAATAGTAAAAGCAGTTTTTCATGTGGGCTCATCGTGGGGCGCCTTGAAAAATATACTTAAGTTTTTTTTTACAAAATCGGTAAGAGCTATTTTTATTTGCACCACGGCAAAAGCTAGCTCAGTACCTAACGTAATAAAAAATCACTTGTATAAAGGACATCTCATTATGGTGTCTGTGAATGGAATAATTTGGAAAGTCTGATTAAGGCGCCCCATTTTACAATTCGGTGACTTTCTAATAAAATGTGACAGCTAGCACCATCTATTATTGGCGGACATAAATGTTCTTACTTGCGGTAAAAGGACATTTAGAAATCTCTATAGGCGTTTACGAAAAGTAACCGGGTAGATATCTACCGTTTACCGAATGATACACACCTGGCTTTATGGTAAATGGATCCGGTGCAGTAATTTTCGAACGCTTTTAAATGCGCGGTAACTAAATGACAAACGCCAAACTGTCAAAGGTTCGTCTTTGTTGTTTGATGATATTTTGGCTTTGAATTAGTAATATTATATATATATATATATATATATATATATATATATATATATATATATATATATATATATATATATATATATATATATATATATATCAGTATGTATATTGAAAAAAATGCTTACTTAATGTTGTATCTGAAATATTAGACAGCGATAGCGACGAAGAGTATTAGCAGGAGTTACGACTTATTAGTATACATTAAAAAATTCCAAAACGAAGCGCCGCGCCATTGGAAATGATGTATCTGATGTTGTACACTTTACACTAATTACAATTAACATCCACTAAATGCCAATACAACACCTTCACCTTCCTTCAAGTATCGATTGAGAAATGAACGAATGAAAATTATTTATTTACATTCTACATCCAGTTTATAGGTTAGACTTTGGACAATTTGTATAGAGAATTACGTTTGTTCTCTATATAACTCAATTTACCGACTGTTTGGTTCGGTCAGTGAAATAAAGAGACACTGAAACGGCCGCTCGTTTTAGGCATAACGATGCACTCGCAGAATGTATGCAACCCGCGCGCTGGGGGTATTTCTGTCTCGTTCTAACTCATTACAGTGTGCAGCTAAATTTGATATAGGCAGCAGTTTTTCTTTTATATTTTCTTAACAAGACGATTTGTATAACTTACCTTTTTTTATAACTTTGTCAGACATTAAAAAAGACATAATAAAAAGGAATAAAATGTAGGAATTAAAAACTAATAGAAATAAACGCGTGGAAATAATATTAAATGTGCTTGTACAGTTTCAACTTTAATTGCTAAAATTAGTTACATTTTATTATTATTCATTGCTAAAATGAGTTACATTTTATTAAAATTGCACCCTAATTTAACTAGTGTTTGCGAATTTGTTGTTGTTCCATCGCAAGTAACAAATCGTATTGTTATTCCTGTTTCATATAAGATTCGCAAACAGCATTTAATTAACTGCGATTGAATGTCGGAATTGGCTTTGTTAATTAAGAAGTATGCAACTGGACATTTATACTTGTGAGTATAGGAAACAATTTGGAAGAAAAGAGCTTCGGATGCAGGTGCTTCATGTTCTACGTCTATTATTCCTCCATAATTAATGTATCCCACGAATTTCCCAGCAGAATTGTCCCAAATTATTTGTTTTCTTATGGGTACGCCATCAACAATTAATGCGTAGTTTTTTAAATGCGGCTGCACCAAAACTTCATTTTGTAAAAATTCTAGTACCTTAGTAAGAAAGCCTGGGTAACAATTAACACTGGATAGCCATTTTCGAATTGTTCTAGGGTTTGGCAAATTGAAATGTTTCCTAACAAAATTAAATGCTTTAAGAGAATAAAAGTAAAATGTATGCGCGAATTCTTTCATTTTCTCACTATATCGTCTTCGGCCTGCAGCTATGTTTTCATTTTTGTATTGATTAACAAGTAATTCCAATGGGAAGCCTAAAATATGGGAAATAATGATAAATAATTCTGGTTTGGAAAAATATGGTAACAAAGTGCTTACCCATAAAATAATTCTCCAAAACTGATGTTAAATTATCTGGCGTGCAACGGCGACTTTTAAGTTCTTTAATTAAACTTTCCATTGAAGTTATCTTCTTGTTTCTCCTCCGAACTTTTTCTTGCAAAGCTTTAATTTTACGCCGTGAAATATTTCTTTTATATTCATATTCCAAATCAAAATTGAAAGAAGTTTGTGTTTGAACATCCTGTTTACCGATTATATGAGCATCCATTGTATTTTCTGTTTCCTAAAATATTCACAGGTAGAGATAGGACAGAAAAGTACTCACGCCTTTACAATATTTCTATAATCTCTAGTGCAATAAAAATTAACTATGGCATAAAACCACATTATAAGTAAAGCAGTATAAGCGTATAGAACCTAGAAACCCTTTTAAAACCTAAGAAATGGGAACTGGTAAAATAATTCCTGTAATTTATTAACCAAGACTACCTGAATATTTACCTGAATATCTAGGTACTTGAAAAATTAAGGATTTTATGGCTAAAAGTATGGAAATGTCTTTTAAGTAAATAATTGTACCTACTACTCTGAAAAATCAAGGAAATGTTTTAGAACTTATGTAGATACCCAGTTTATATTATTAATTTTATTTTATACCAGACAAATCCTAAATATTTTGCTGTATTAATTACTTAGGTACTTACCTTATCACAATCATCAAGAAGAGAGATACTACTTGAAAAGATTCTTTCACCAAGAACTCTTCGAGGAATTGAAATTTGTTTTTGTAGGTATTTTGGAAACTGTGGAAAAATGCTGGAAACAGCATCCAATTTCAAAAATTTAGTTTTGGAACTTGGTTTCATTACATAGTCCACTTCTCGAAAATGTGCGCTACAAAGCCTGCTATTTACTGATGGTTTCCAATTTTCTGTTTTCAACGCTTTTAACCATAAATTTAATATTTCTGGCCTATTAAAAGGAAATCTCAAAAAATATATAATTTATTTATGTAACAAATAATCCACCACTTCATAACTTACCGATGAAATTGAATACTGGAAACTTTGCTTTGTAAACTTTTACAACCGTAAGCAACACAATAATTAACCATTCTAAAATGTTAGTAGATATATAGGTACCTAATGAACAAACTCAAACACCCAAACACGCATCACGGATATCCACAAAGAAGAAATTCATCAAATAATTACTTATAAAAAGAGGGAACTAGTATATCTAAAACACTTTACAGTTTTAAAATATAGGAACAAATTCGCAATTGTGCCTACAAAACTGCTCACTGCACGAGAAAAACCCAACTGTTACTAGTAAGTTCAATAATTTAAATTTATGAATCAACAGACAGGTATACAAGTTATACAGGTTAAAGCTTGCACGTTGTCGCTGCCGTGCTATTCAAAGCATGCGCCAGACAAAGACGCAAATACCCCCACAGCTGCTTCGGCAACTCTCTGCGCCTGCCACGCGTTTTGTGCATTCGGGAGATGCCTAGAGTCCGTTCCAGTGTCTCTTTATTTCACTGGGTTCGGTACACAAATCCTTCCCCAGGTTGATGCACCGGGTAGATATCGTATAATATTCGAACGATGGACAGAATAACCAATTACATTTTCGAACGCTTGCGGTGTAACCGATATCTACCCGGTTACTTTTCGTAAACGCCTTATATGTTTATGTTGCGGTAAGTCTGCCATTTCTGCTGACAGGATGACACACTGTCACCCGTCACTCCCTAAATTTGACAAGCTGTTGCATATAAAGAACCAAACAAAAGTTGTTTTTTGTGCTTTCGTTGTATGTAGATATGTAAATAAAATATAAAATCAATGACATAATAGTAGTAACACATGTATGCATAAAATATAAAATCAAATGTAAGTTAAAAAACACCATAGAATGCTCATCTCATTTGATTACAGTGATAAAGTAGCTGATGAGTTCACTGAAACAGTTGCTGATGATGTTAATATAAAAACCGAGCCAGCAATGTTCCACGAGTGCAAGGAAGAGTTGGAGGACTTCCTGAAAATTGAAGGTGATCAAGGTTTTGACAGAGAATTAAAAAGTGATGATCAAACATTCTTTGAAAATGAGTCTCTTCATAATGCCTTGCTATTCCATGATTATGCCAAAGTTGTGAAACATCCTGTAAAAATTGAAGCTATTGAAAGTTTTGATGTGAAGGTAGAAAGTACTGATGAAACCTGTTTGAAAAATGAATTTGCATACAATGCTTTGCTGTTTCATGATTATACCAAACCTGTGGAACATTCGCTGGAAACTGAAGCTGGCCAAACTTTTCATATAAAAATAGAAAGTGATGATCAAACTTTGGTGAAAAATGAATTAACTAGCAATGCTTCGCAGTTCCATGATAATATTACAATTGTGGAACAAAACCGAGAATACAAGCCTAACACAGCAGACCTGCCTAATACTGTTAAACTGGAGAAGATCGAAGAACAATGTTTAGATGAACCAATACATGACTTTCTAGGTGATGTGAATATTGATGAAGTGAGCCACGACACAACTCGGCTTTTTCAGGCTGTTACAGGTGGACAGGTAAATGATGAAAGAAATGAAAATGTTGTTATTAAAAGTGAAATGTCTGTAGAAGATTTTAAAATGGAAATAGTGGACCATGGCTGCATGGGTGTCAGTAATCATGACTTTGTCAATCTAAATAATGTATTAGTGAAAAATGAAGTAGGTACAAAATCCAAACACACTGTACACAATTGTTACAGTTGCAACACATGTGATTACAGTACTTCCACAAAAACCATCTTATTACAGCACATAAAGTCAAAACATAAGCATTCTTTAGCAGATCATTTTATGTTCAAACATACCAACAGAAGGCCTTTTAAATGTGGTCAGTGTGATTTTTGTACTATCAGCAAATTGCATTTAAAGAGACACATAAAGGCAAAACACAGTGACAGCAAGGTTATTAAATGTGATCAGTGTGATTTTAGTACTAACTTTAACTGTTATTTATCAAGACATATGTCAAAACATACTGGAAATAGACTTTTATTTAAATGTGAACAGTGTGACTTTCGTACTGCCCATAAGTATTCTTTATCAATACATATTATGGCAAAACATACTAAAAATCGACCATTTAAATGTGGCCAGTGTGATTTTAGTACTGTTGCAAACATTCACTTAGAACGACATATCACAGCAAGACACACTAAGGAAAGGCCTTATAAATGTGTTCAGTGTGATTATAGTAGTGTTGTAAAGAATGACTTAACACGACATATAAGAGCAAGACACACTGAAGAAAGGCCTTATAAATGTGATCAGTGTGATTATAGTAGTGTTGGAAAGTCTCATTTAGCACGACATATAAGAGCAAGACACACTGAAGAAAGGCCTTATAAATGTGATCAGTGTGATTATAGTAGTGTTGGAAAGTCTCATTTAACACGACATATAAGAGCAAGACACACTGAAGAAAGACCTTATAAATGTAGTCAGTGTGATTACAGTACTGCTCACCAGGAGTGTTTACCAAGACATATAATGATAAAACATACCAAAAATCAACCTTATAAATGTGGTCAGTGTGATTATGGTGCTGTTATAAAGTCTGTCTTAACACGACACATAACAGCAAGACATACCAGTGAAAGGCCTTATAAATGTGGTCAGTGTGATTTTAGTACTGCTCATCATCATTCTTTATCAATGCATATAATGGCAAAACATACTACCAATTAAATGTGGTCAGTGTGATTATAGTACTGTTCATCAGCGTTGTTTATCAATGCATATAATGGCAAATCATGGTAAATATCTACCATTTAAATGTAGTCAGTGTGGTTATAGTACTGCTGTAAAGCCTGACTTAACACAACATAACGGCAGTTCACTGTGAAGAAAGAGCAAGCGTCACTTTAGTAATGCTCATGAGCATGTTTTATAAACACATATAATGGCAAAACATACAAGATCGATCTTATAAATGTAGTCAGTGTGATTATAGTACTGTTGTAGTCTTCCTTAACACGACACATAACAGCAAGGCATTGAAGAATAAGAAAAGCGTTATAAATGTGGTCAGTGTGATTATAGTATCATTATAAAGTCTTCCTTAACACGACACATAACATCGAGACACACTGGAGAAAGGCCTTATAAATGTGGTCATTGTTGTTAGCGCTTCCACGCCACTGGTATATTTTAGAATTCAAATTTTATTTTACCTGTATGCGCTTGCGCATTTTTATTTTAAAGAGAGATTATAACGTCCATTAAAACGTTAAGATGTGAAAGTGTAGTCTATTTCTATTTTGCCATTTTCACAAGGAAATACAATCTATTAATTCTATTAAAAGCAACCATTATCATCAACATACTATTTTGGTCCTTCAAGCCGGATATCAATTGTGAAGTTACAACAATTACAATTAGAAAGAGAGTGAAATCAAAAATAATTGAGACGCCATCAATTTACAATTTTCAAGATTTATCATATCAATACAAGCATCCAGTTGAACAGTGGGCAGAAACTCCGCTAGGCAGAGACGAAGATACATTTGCACGATTGTACATCCAAGTTCAGTAATCTGCTTCCAACTGATAACAGGAAGAATCTATTTGTTACATGTAATTAATATCGCTTTAGCAAATGGAATTTTTCCAGATATCTATAAATTATCTACAGTAATCCCTCTTTTTAAATCGGGCGATACAACTTTACCATCCAACTACCGGCCCATTTCACTAACAAATGTAATTGGTAAATTAATCGAATAGTGCATTAAAACTAGGCTCCTTAATTATCTCGAAAAAGATAAGTTACTAAACCCTAATCAATACGGTTTTCAACCCGGCTCTAATACAGAAAGAACAGTTACTGAAGTAACAGAATATATTTATAAAAATCTAGATAATGGAAATAAGTGCATTGGAATATTCTTGGACCTTGCTAAGGCATTTGATACCATTTCGCACGAAATTCTAATACAAAAACTTGAAAATCTTGGGATAAGAGGAATCTCTCTGCGTTTACTCCAATCCTATATATCCAACCGTCGACAGAGGGTTAAAATTAACGGTATGTGTAGTAACTACGGCCTTATCACATGTGGGGTGCCTCAGGGAACTGTTCTTGGTCCTATTTTGGTTCTTGTATATCTAAACGATTTGCTAAGTGTTAACATTCCTGGAAAAATTGTATGCTACGCGGATGACACGGTGTTACTTTTTCAAGAATCTAATTGGGAAACTGTAAAAGAAACAGCAGCTGAGGGTATTATGGCGGTAAAGTCATGGCTCGACTCCAATCTGTTGACTTTAAATCTTAAGAAAACAACATTTATAACATTTGCTCCTAGATTGTCACAAATACCAGATATGAACAGTATTACTATACATGACTATGACTGCTATAATAAAAATAACTGCTCCTGCGTTAGCAAAATAATACGTACAGACAACACACGATATTTAGGTGTCTTTATTGATCAGCTGTTGAAATGGAATTTTCACACAGATTATATAAACAACAAACTGAGAGAAACAGTTTATAAATTTAAGCAATTAAAGCATATTTTATCGTGGAAGTGGATAAAGTGCGTCTATATTTGTATTGTTCAGTCAATCCTTAGCTATGCTATCATAGCCTGGGGAAACGCATACGAGGTACACCAGAGATGCCTAAACATAACACAAAAATGGATCATAAAGACAATGCTGAATAGAACAATATTATATCCTAGTGTAAAAGTGTTTCAGGATAGCGGTATATTCACAGTGTCAGACCTCTTTATACTCTCAGTTGCTAAATTCATGAAAAAATTCCCCATTTATCATTCACCTATCTCTCATTCTATTACAACAAGATCAATTAGCTCAAGCAAAGTAACAGTTCCCTTTAGGTCCTTGAATCTTTCACAACAGCACATTTCATACATGGGGCCACTAATATACAATGAGATTCGAGCACACTGCACACAAAGTACTTTTCAAAATTTCGTAGGTTCTTTTAAAAAGTGGTACGAGACAAACGGATCAATTACGCAAAAAACTCTCACAAGCTTAACAAACACTATTTTATTGTTAAACTATTTAATGTTTATTTTGTGTTGGTATATATATATATTTTCTATTCTTTACATTCATTCCCTTCAACTTGTCTTATATATTATATAATTTTTAAAACTAACATTTTTCTTTATTTTTTTATATAGATATAGTTTTTTCTCTTATAAACGTGCCTTAAATAATATCGAACTTCCATTACCGCGACATAAAATAAATAATGTGTACACACAAACCCGCACGGGTTTACAGTACACGCATTAAAAACATTTTGTAGGATATTAAATTTAAATTGAAATTAGAATAAGGCCTAAATTAGATTTTAACAATAGATTAGAATTATTTTTAGATTAGTCTTATGTAATGTAATCGACTTTTGAATTATTCTGTATTTGTTGAAATGAACAATAAACATATTATTATTATTATTATTATTATCTGCAAGAAATTGATACAATTAAATCCTGTTATACACCGTATCCTTTTATCATCCATTAGTATTAGTATTCCTTCAAGAGTTACAGGAAGTAAGTACCTATAACTCAATCTATGTATGATAATTAATAATTCAATTAAAACAATTTATCTGATTTTTTATTGTAAAAAACAGTACAGGTCATGTTTCGTTGGGTTTCGTTCTGAATTTCCATTTAGCAATTTAACGATTTCCAACCAAAATATTGGTAACACAAAAACTATTAAAACTCCATTTGTTCCCTTTCTGGCGATTTTTCTATTATAAACATGAGTATTGCAGAATCATTGAGAAAAAGGGGTGCTTTAAAAACTAAATTAACAAATACTGTAAACTTTCTTGATGACTTACAGAAGGGAGAAATAACTGTCACAAAAATATTATACAATGAATTGAAATCTAGGTCTGTTTCACAAGAAGGTTTATTGGGTGATTTTAACAAAACACAGAGCTTTATCGAGATTAATTGTGATGAACGGGACCTCGAATCAAACTATAAAGAGAGGGATTGGTTTGAAACAAATTATCATAGGTCAGTGGGTATACTTGACAGCCTTTTAGAACAGTTTTCTAAAACTGAGGGTAGTATAAGGGATACTTCTGAGACAGAGCAAGGTCAGAGTGATAATGTTGCAATAGTTGAGGATGCAAATGTATTTAAAACTGAATTGAAATTACCTACGATAATAAATTTACCTATTTTCTCAGGTTCATACACCAATTGGCTGGAATTCAGGGATTTATTCATTTCATTAATTCATGAAAGTAAAAGCATTTCAAAAATACAAAAATTCCACTATTTAAGGGCATCCCTAGAAGAACCTGCTGCTCAAATTATCAAATCTATTGAATTTTCAGCACAAAATTATGACACTGCGTGGGAGTTACTATGTAACAGGTATCATAATAGTCATTTGCTAGTCCACAACCACATTAAAGCAATCTTTGAATTATCATGTATTACAAAAGACTATTCTGCAGCATATAGGCAGATGGTTGATGAAGTATCAAAACACTTACGATCGCTACACATTTTACAATCCCGCCAAGAAATATTTGATGCTCTTATTGTTTACATTCTATTAAATAAATTAGATATAAAAACTACAAGGGAATGGGAAATGAAAAACCAGGGCAATTCTGTTTCTCTTAACGCAATTTAAACAATTCTTGAAAAATAAGGCTGATCTTTTAGAAACATTAGAGTCGAGAGCTTTCAAGGCCACAGAAAAAAAGGATCACACTGTCAAGGTATCAAAAGTGAAATCATTTTCACTTAATGTAGCAACATGCAACTATTGTAAGCAAGCTCATACGATTTACAATTGCACAGACTTTCTCAATTTATCACCGGATAATAAGATAGAACAAGTGAAATGTTTGAATTTGTGTTACAATTGTTTAAGAACAGGACATGGGAGTAAAACTTGCACTTCTGGCAACTGCAGGAAATGTAAAGGTAGACACAACACATTATTGCATCGTGATTCAAAGCATTTAACTACAGAAAATGTAACAAATAATTCAACATTCAGCGCATGTACTCAGATAAAGGGGCAGGTTTTGCTCGCAACTGTTCAAGTTGTTGTACATGATATGTTTAAAAAACATCACCTTTGTCGAGCAATGTTAGATTCAGGTTCACAGTCTAATTTTATGACTATGAAACTTTGCAATAAACTGGGTCTTCAAAAGACAAATACAAACATTTCCATAATGGGACTGAATCATGTTACATCAAATATCAAACATGAATGTAATGCTCTAATAAAATCTAGAAATTGTAGTTTTCAGGCAAACATTTCCATGTTTGTTGTAGAAACCATAAACGGGAGTTTAAACTCTTGTGAATTAGATTTATCAATGTTAAAGTTGCCATCGAATATAACACTTGCTGACCCTCAATTTGGGTTAGGAGAAATGGATTTGCTATTTGGAGGCGATCTTTTTTGGAGAACTTTGCAAGATGGGAAATTACAACTGGGTATCAATAAACCCATTCTTCAGAATACACAATTTGGATGGGTAATTGCAGGAAGCCTAGAGCTCCCTTCGCATAATCAGACACTTGAATGCCACTTTTCTAGAACAGTTGATATACATAAACAGTTACAAGGGTTTTGGGAAATCGAAGAATGTACAGCACCATTTCCATCGATTGAAACTAAGGAATGTGAAGACATTTTTGAGAGGACAACCTATAGGAATTCTGAAGGAAGATTTGTTGTAACTATACCGTTTAAGCAAAATTCAGCTGTATTAGGCACTTCAAGGGAGCAAGCCTTGAAGCGATTATTGAATCTTGAAACCAGATTTGAAAAACAACCTCAATTTAGAAATATGTATGTGACTTTTATGCAAGAATATGAGAAGCTAGGTCACATGTCCAAGTCTGACTGTGACGACTCAGGAAATGGTTACTATTTGCCACACCATGGCATCTACAAGGAAGACAGTTTAACTAGTAAGCTCAGAGTTGTATTTGATGGATCAACCATTACTAGTAATGGAATTTCTCTAAATGACATTCAGCATACAGGTCCAAATATGCAACAAGATTTATTATCTATACTCATTCGCTTAAGAGAACATCAATATGTTTTTACCGCAGACATATTGAAAATGTACAGACAGATTGAAGTTAGGAAAGAAGACAGACAATTTCAAAAAATACTATGGAGACCGAACAGAAGTCAGGACATACAAGAATATAAATTAAACACTGTGACTTATGGAACCAGGGCAGCACCATATTTAGCTATAAGATGTGTTAAGAAGCTGGCAATTGAAAGTGCAGAGAAGTATCCCCAGGCATCAGAAGTCATAGGAAGAGATTTTTATGTAGACGATTTGATATCAGGTTGTCAAGACATTGAATTGGCTTCAAAACTAACAAGAGAAATATCTTTTATAATGAAGTCTGGATGTTTTGAGCTACGAAAATGGTCGTCCAATTATTCGGAAGTATTAAGTGAGGTTGATATAGAGAAACACTCATCGCAACTACAAGGTTTTAAGGAAGATAAGTGTAAGACACTTGGATTGCAATGGGCAAGTAAAACTGATAACTTAAGCTATTCAATTAAGGGTACTTACCATTCTATTGTTACAAAGAGATCAGTTTTGTCAGAGGTTTCTCAGATATTTGACCCACTTGGTTTGTTAGCACCATGCATCATAGTAATAAAGGTATTATTACAACAATTATGGACTTTCAAACTGTCATGGGACGAACAGTTACCATACAATTTGCAACAACAATGGAACACTATTAGACAAGATTTAACAATGTTAAATGATCTTAAGATAAAGAGACATGTTTTATGTAAAGATTTTACTGTAGTACAATTGCATGGCTTTTGTGACAGCTCACAGAAGGCATATGGGTCGTGTATATATGCAAGAACTATTTCATCCAATGGAGAAATCTATGTCAATTTAGTATGTGCAAAAACAAAGGTGGCACCATTGAAGGCACTTACCATACCACGTCTGGAGTTATGTGGAGCATTGCTATTAGCAAGACTAATGACCAAGGTAAAGGAAGCAATGACAGTTGAAATTAAATATTACTACTGGACAGATTCGCAGATAGTATTGGCATGGTTAAATTCAGAATCTACAATGTTTCAAACAGAGTGTCCGAAATCCAAACAATCACAGATGTAACGTCCTGGAATTACGTGAGTACCAATGAGAATCCAGCTGACTTATTATCAAGAGGCATTAAATCATGTAATATAATGCAGAGTTCAGTTTGGTGGCATGCATCAGATTGGTTAAGCAAGAATGAAGAATTTTGGCCATCCAGGTTATCTAAAACAGGGTTAGATGATATACCAGAGTTGAAAAGGGAAACTATATCCTTTGTATCACAAACGACTTCAGAGTTTGATATTTTTGAAAGGTACGCTTCGTTCAAGAAATTACAGAGGATCACTGCACTTTGTTATCGATTTATAAACAACTGCAGAAACAAGGAAAAACAACTAGGTGTAATCACTGCAAGGGAATTAGAGGTGACAGCAAACAAGCTTGTGAGATTAGCACAACAGCAAGTCTATTTTAACGAATTTCAGGTGCTTACAAACTCAAAATTAAAGTACAATGGCAATCTCTTGAGTTTGACTCCTTTTGTTGACAAAGAAGGTATCATAAGAGTGGGCGGAAGATTGGCAAATTCATCATTGGAATATAACCAAAAATATCAAGCTATATTGCTTTCAAGGCACATTCTTAGTACACTTATATTTAGAGATATACATGAATCATTGTTACATGGGGGTCAACAGTTGATGCTTTTCACTTCAAGAGAAAGGTATTGGATAACAGGTGGAAGAACCTTAGCAAGGAAAATTGTAAGAACATGTGTCACATGTTTTAAGGTAAAGCCGGCAAATAAGGTACCAATTATGGGAGACTTACCTCTATACAGAGTAAGACCAGCTATTCCTTTTTCTGTCTCAGGCACTGATTTCGCTGGACCTTTCTATGTACGTGAAAGGTTGGGTCGAGGTGTTAGGAAATTTAAGTGCTATGTTTGCATTTTCATTTGCATGACTACAAAGGCTGTTCATGTAGAACCAGTATCTGACCTGACAACCGACTCATTTTTTTTTTTTTTTTTTTTTTTTATGTCAACAACACACCACGCGGGCTTACAGCCTAAATACTATCGTACCGTGGGTGTTGACAAGGAGGAAAGAGGCAACTTGTTAATTCTGGACTTGAAGGTTTGGAGGTTCGGAGGAGAAGGAAAAACATGTGCCGGCAAGGAATTCCACAACTTGGAAGTCCTCGGGACAAAAGAGCGGGCATAACAAGATGTTCTATGTCTGGTGACCTGGACAGTAAAAGGGTGCATTCGCTCTGTTCCCCTGGTAGATCTGCTGGGGGCAGCAGGTGGGGGAATTATGGAGGAAAGCTCCTCTGAGCAGTGCCCGTGCAGATATCTATAAAAGAGAGCGAGGTCACCAACGGCACGTCGGTGGGCAAGGGATGGAAGCCTTTGGGTGAGGGTAGGGTCACCGATGAGACGTATAGCTCTCTTTTGAATGGAGTCCAGGATAGCGAGTGTAGAAGCGGCTGCTGCACCCCAGATGTGGGAGCAGTATTCGAGGTTTGGCCTTATTTGTGAAGTGTATAAGGTATAGAGATTAGTTGGTGAAAAGTATTTGCGAGCCCGGAAGAGGAAACCCAATTTCTTAGCAGCCGCTTCTGCAATTGATGTAACATGTTGGTGCCAATTAAGATTTCGATCCACAGAAATGCCAACAAGAGAAAAGGACTCATTACTTTGAATAACTTGGTTGTTCATTGTGATGGGTCTAGGGCTGCTGTATCTCTTGTGAGAAAGAAAGCAAGACTTAGTTTTGGTGGGGTTGAATTGTACAAGATTTCTACTTCCCCAGTCTAATATTTTTTGGAGGTCTACGGAGACAGAACCCTCCATGAGTCTGCGATCCTCATCTAATTGGGCTAAAGAGACAGGCTTAGAATATTGTATGTTTGAGTGGAGGGTGCTGTCGTCCGCGTAACTGTGAACTGGGTTGGATGTGCTAGAGAGGAGGTCATTGATGTGGAGAAGAAACAAAGTAGGGGCTAAAGCTGAACCTTGAGGAACTCCTGCATTAATTGGATACAGTTTAGAGGAATGGCCATCCACAACAACAGATATGCTCCTGTTGGAGAGGAAATTTGCTGTCCAGGTACAAAGTTTTGGTGGTAGGCCATAGGCCGGAAGTTTATTAAGCAGCGCTGCGTGCCAGACCTGGTCGAATGCTTTTGATATGTCTAGAGCAACAATCTGGGATTCACCGTGTTGTTCCATAGACTTGTTCCAAGAATGGGTGACAAAGGAAATGAGGTCGGCAGTCGATCTGCGCTGACGGAATCCATACTGCCTGTCGTGGATTAGACTGTGTTTTTCAAGGAATTTTAGTAGTTCGGTGTTTATATACTTTTCCATCACTTTAGAGATGACTGAAAGGAGAGAAATAGGCCTGTAGTTGCTAGGAAGCGCTTTGGAGCCTTTCTTGGGGATGGGTTGTACTCGAGCAGTTTTCCAGTTACTAGGGAATATGCCTTTATTGTAAGATATCTGAAACAGACGAGTCAGGACAGGAGCAAGTTCTGGTGCGCATTTTTTGAGAACAATTGCTGGGATCTCGTCAAGGCCAGAGGCTTTCCTGGTATTAAGAGAAGAGAGCATCTTTCGTACCTTTTTAGTTTTGAAAATGATATCAGTCATTTTATGCGCGACGTTGGGGACTGTTGGTGGTTGAACATTTGGAGGTGGGTTGAGAGTAGAATTTCCGGCGAACAACGAAGCAAAAAGTTCAGCCTTGCCCAGGGCGGTAGAAACAATTTCATCACCTGAGACGAGAGGTGGGAACGTGCTCTTGCAGAAATTATTCCCAATAGACTTAGCAAGAGTCCAGAAGGGTTTGCCGCCGTTGGAGCTTGAGAGGACTTTGTTTTTGATGTGGTTATTAAACGAGTTTTTTGCCTCAGAAAGAATGCGGACATAGCGGTTTCTTGCGTCGTTGAATGCTTGACGATTTTCTTGACTGGGATTGTGTAGAAGCGTTTTGTGAGCTTTGACCTTTTCAAGTCTGGCCTTGTCACAGGATTTAGAGAACCAGGGCTTTTGAGTGGCTGAAGAGGTTTTCTGTGTACGTGGAATAAATAATTCCATGCCAGCTTGGATAATTTCGGTGACGTTTTCTGAGATATCAGTGGGGTCAGGATGAGAGAAGCAGACAGACGCCCATGGAAATGAGGAAAAGTAATCCCGCATTTCGTCCCAGTTTGCGGAGTTGTAGTGCCAAACGATACGTGGGTGTGATGACTGTGTGACCTCGGGTTGCATTGCACAGGAAGCAGTGACCATGCCGTGGTCTGAGCGACCAAGGGGGGCGGTGACTGATATCTTATAGCATTCAGGATTTGTAGTAAGAAGGAGATCCAAGGGATTTGAGCTGTGTGTTGGGATACGAGGAAAATAAGTAGGTTGCTGAACCATATTGGTCAAAGAATTGCTGACTGCAAAGGCCTCCGCTGCTCTCCCTTGTGGATCGGTTTTTGAAGATCCTAGCCATTCCTTATTATGGACATTGAAGTCGCCAAGAATAGTGACCTCGGAGGAAGGATATTCAGAAATCAGATAGTCGGTTTTTTCAGAAAGGTAGTCAAAGAGCTGGACAAAGTTGTTGTCAGAAGGTGACCGGTAAATGCAACAGATGAATTTAGTTGCAGCCCTGAGAGAGAGTTTTATCCATAGTATGTCTTTTCTTCCAGCTTCTAAATTGGGAAGTCTGGTGCAGGGTAGATTGCTACGGACGTATGCGCACACGCCTCCATGCAATCTAAAGGCAGTAAGGAGCTCATACCCCGGGAAATTAAGGTGATTAGTGGCTGTTTTGGCACTGATTTGGGTTTCGGTGAGGAAGAGGAGTTGGGGCCTGTTAGCCTGGAGGAAATGGTGGACGGAGTTCAGGTTAGAATTTAGGCCACATATATTCGAAAAGTATATGTTAAATCTTGATGTTGGCGCCCCCTGTACACCCCTCTCCCGGAGATCCGAATGGAGGGGTATTTTGCCTCCGGAATATTTTATACAAGGAGGAGCCATCATCATTTTTGCTTATAAGGGAAACCGACTCATACACCAGAACCGGAAACGTCCGTTGGGACTTCACCGGCCCCTTGATGTATGGGGTGGTACCTCCTCGGGCGTGAAAAAATCCTTTACTGTTACATAAAGGAAAATTCCACTACCACCTGCTGTCAATATTAAAAAGGTTCATCGCGAGACGAGGTAAGCCATCTCATTTGATTTCTGATAACGGCACCACCTTTGTTAAGGCTAGTAAAGAATTATCAGAATTGGGAAAATATTTGTTGGAACATAATAAACAATTAACAGAGAAATCGGCAACTGAAGGGATTACTTGGAGTTTCATTCCTCCAGTTTCACCTAATTTCGGGGGCTTATGGGAGTCGACAGTCAAGTCAATAAAGCATCACCCATAGATATATAAAGAATAGAGATACAATTATTTACATTTTAAAGCAATCAGAGATCTGATAACATATTAATGTATTTGGGCGATTGTATGGTCCACTGTATAATTTTACTACGCTTTACCTAACACTGTTGCCAAACGTTCGTTCACGCCCAATGTTTTCAGCTTATGACACAAAATTTAATTTATAATATTAAATAATAAAAGCGTCTTGTCCCTATTTCATAGTGAAGCTATTATTTATAACAGTCTCCTATAGGTACAATAAGTATATCAATAGAGCTGCTGTATCTGATGCTTGATAATAAATATAAAATTTATGAAGATGCGGTAATGCTAGATTCTCAATATCAAGCGGCAACCCTGTTCACTTCTTCCAGTCAACATTTCTGTCATTAGTCCTCGGCCGCCCAATTTTACAACTCTTCTAGGCGGTGTTGCTAGCAGTCGGAATTTTTGTATTAGTGAGTTTTTTAATTTTAATTGTGTTATTTAAAGAAAAGTTTATCTATAAACATTAGAACATGGTTCGCCAGTGTCAGGTGTATGGAAAATTGGATTTATTTTTTCACTGGTGGCATAACAAACACGAGTCGGAATTATTTGCGACGTTGTCGAGAGTCGGAATGTTATGTGGTCTCTCTCTCTTGCATCTCTTTTCCACTTATGCTAATGGTTGTTACAAAACAAATGGCTATTTATGAATGAATAGTCAAGTCTCCTTTTATTATAAGTCTATGGCATCACCCAAGGCGGGTTTTGATTAATCAATGTTTAACATTTGAAAATTTCTTAACGTTACTTGTGATGATTGAAGGAATATTAAATTCCCGTCCTATTTGTCCAATGTCCAATGATCCAAATGATTACTCGTCCCTTACCCCTGGGCACTTCCTAATTGGCAGACCAATAGTATCATTACCAGAACATAATGTGGAGAATGCTAAGCAAAATCGATTGACAATTCATAAACAGTTGCAGCAATTAAGACAGCAGTTCTGGAGAAAGTGGTCAAGAGAATATCTGACTCAACTACAGGCTCGTTCAAAGTGGAAAAAGAATCCAGAGTGTATTGTGGAGGGTGCATTGCTTTTATTGAGGGACGAAAACTTGCCATCTACACAGTGGCATCTGGGTCGAGTAATTAGCAGACATCCTGGTCCAGATGGAGTCACTCATATTGTTACAGTGAAGACAGCCAATGGTGTCTTCCGGAGAGCAGTTTCCAAAGTGTGTCCGTTACCATTGGAACCAACAACGGAGATGGAACCAGCCAATTCCACAACTGATAATGAGAGATGAAGATAATATGCAGTGTTAAGCAGCATTTATTTTCTTTAGTCCAGCAATTTACAGACTATTCATACTTGTGTTAATTTGTACTTACCCGTACATTACACTATCAGTTAATGTTTAAAGACCATAAGTCTTTCAAGGCGGGCGGCATGTTAGCGCTTCCACGCCACTGGTATATTTTAGAATTCAAATTTTATTTTACCTGTATGCGCTTGCGCATTTTTATTTTAAAGATAGATTATAACGTCCATTAAAACGTTAAGATGTGAAAGTGTAGTCTATTTCTATTTTGCCATTTTCACAAGGAAATACAATCTATTAATTCTATTAAAAGCAACCAGCATCATCAACAATTGTGATTATATTAGTGTTGTAAAGTCTGCCTTAACACAACACATAACGGCGATCCTTAAGTAGACGGTCCCGTCATTTCATGCAGCATTGCCTGACGGTGCTTATGGCTCTAGGGTCCTCCCTGGCCTGACGTTTCTGACCAACAGGGCTGCCTGACCTGACCTTCCTGACCTGCCCTGTAGGTCAGGCAGTCCTGTTGGTCAGAAACGTGAGGCCAGGCGGGACCCTAGAGCCATAAGCACCGTCCGGCAACGCTGCATGAAATGACGGGACCCGTCTACTTAAGGATCGCCTAATTTATCAAGGTACATAATAATGTTAAACATATGACAAAATAATTTTAGTGCTGCCCATAAAAATTATTTATCACATCACATAATCCTGAAGCATACTGAATAAAAGAGCTTTTTCATGTGATCTGTGTGATTGTGGTACCTTTGAAAAGACTCAGTTAACAGGACATGTGTAACGATTGTGTTTTTATTCACTATCATTACTACGTTGATGACATAAAGAGAACCCCCAAGAAGTTTAAATAATAACAGGTGACTTTATCTCCGGAAAGCAATTCAAATTTTATTTTCAAAATTATTTGTTGAAAATTTGCTAATATCTATAACTATCGTAAAACCCGTACTGCGTTCCTTTTATGTACGTTAAAATTCAAATATCGAAAGACGGAATGTTTCCTTAAATAGGAAAGATCGAGTTCGTTGTAGAAGCTTTCCAATAAAGTACAGCTGGCGTCATCATGATGTAATCGGTCTTCGTCAGGCAATAACCATTGAGGAACACGAACCCAGGCGTAGGTCGTGGAGTCTTCGGCATTCAAAAGTAGATCTATCGCTCTACTTCCTTCCGACTCATGAAGCTGGAAGGCGATCACGAACAGCCGTTAGGAGAAACGCGCCAAACGATGAAGCGAGGCGCGTTCAATGCCTGCACACGTGGGGAGTTGGGCTTCGGCAAGCAGACAGTCAACATCGCCGGAACTGTCGGAGCTCTTTGTCAGCCAAAAGGAGTTTAAAATTTTACCACTAATATCGCTTAATATAATTATCGGTGGGTGCTACAAGTGTTTTGATCCCGTTTTAAGTAGTAATTAATAGCCCGTTTTGAAGAAAACGTGAAGCTTTGTTCTTATGGTATAGTGAAAGTTTCTAAAGCAATCCTGAGTGCACAGCCTAATTTCCGATCTCTAAAGCAAATCAGCAATCTGTCAGTAAATTCCGCATACTTTCAGGTATATTCTGGTCGTAGAAGTTTCAGTTAAATTACCTGCCTGCGATATCATTTCAAGAGCAGTAGGTTTCAAGAGCAGTAGGTTTCAAGTGCAGGTTTACCGATCCCTTCTTACAATACAATGGTACGTAACAATTTGTCTGGTCGACACCTTAGAAAAGCTTTTCTGTCACTTCTTGACTCTTCTCTGGGGAGAAATTAAGATCATATGGTGGGCACTGATAGTTGACGTGTAACATCTGTAACCAACCAACAGGTGATTGGGACTCTTGAAGTCCTACATATAGTCCAGCTCCGCTGAGTCATTTTGAGTTTTTCTGTGTGTGATTTTTCAAACATTCATACGTCATCTGGAATGTTTCTACCAACTTGCAATATGAACCTTGATCTAGCAAGATTAAATTAAATTCGTTATCAGTGAGATTGTTATTTTAAAGCAGGGGCGTGCGGTGACATTTGAAATAAGGCAAGCAATTCCCAGAAACTTACCTATTTATAGTGTAACTCAATTCTTCTGTCGTTTTTGGAAAATTCGTTAATAATGTCGTCATGTAACTGTGGATTCTGGGACATTTCCTGGACGAGTTTATTTTCAACTGACAAAATTGAAATTTGGGAAAGTCTTTCCTGTCCTGTTGAATTTCTAACAAAACTTGATACGTTTCAATGTAGAAAAATTTCGTTCTACAGACGCACTAGCAGCAGGGTTTGTTAATACTAGACTGTTCCAAGTGATTTTTTGAACAAATGTATTTGGCTATTAAAGAAACTAGGTCTTGAAAGTTTCCTCTATTTGCATTCATGCTGCGACCAAGAAAACACAGCATCAATAAGTCTTTTTAATATGTGCGATGAATTTCTATCTGCTTGTCAACGGCGTATTCAATTCCCGTTTTTCCAAAGACACTTAATTTTAAAATGGTCTGTAAATGCGCTTTAGACATAACATGTCTTTTTACTAGTTAATGTAGATTATTCAAGTCGGAAAACCCACTTTTATTCCACAACCCCTTTTCAGTCACAAGTAGACTACAAGACCAACAAAACAGTTTATTCCTGTTTTCACAACCCGTTAACCATTCATATTGTTTATAAGTTTTTTCCGCGTTGAAATGTCGAATAGGTACATGTTTTAATTCTTGTATTTAAGTTTTTATAGTAGGTTTCGGCCTACCTATATTAATAATAGCAAGTTTTTCAGCAAACAGTAAAGCTGAAAATCCATTAGTTATCAAAAAACATACAATACAATCACAGTTATTATTACCACTTGTTTGTAAAGTTTGTAAATCCCCACCCCCAACGTCGCCACTGTTAAAAGCTGATCTACTTGCAGCCATATTAATAATCATAAAATGCCAATGTATTTAACTTACTCGACTGCTTATAACTACGAAATAATCAGACACATTCGCTTTGAACACGCACCTGGTCTTCGTAGTACAACACGTTCTAAAAACACGCGTACATCACGCCGAGCCGAGGTTTCTTTTATAAAGTTGCCTGCTGACTACGTGTATTTAACTGAAGTCATTGCATGCATCCACTCGTAGTATCAGATCAGGTTCATGCTGTCAGCATTTACTGGGACGACGTCCTTGCTAGGAGCGTATATACAAATACAGTATGATGGATAATAAATAATTATGTGTGTGAGCTTGCGAAATAAAAAATTTAATAATTAGATTAGTTTCAGAATTTGAAATTTAATATTTAAAATACAAAAGGCATTTTAAATAATGCGGTTTAGGTATGTAGTCGTTATTTTAAGGGAAGCAGTGCTTCGCTTGCTTCCATGGACCGCACGCCACTATGATATCGCCACAATAAGTTTGGCTAATTTCACTAGTTGTGGAAAAACGTGGCACATACTGTTCGCGCAAAATCTAATAATTTCATAACTACTAAGACCGGAAAATTCTGCTGAAGAATATAAACAAATCAACTCGTTTTTTAATCTGTCAAAATCAAATCTTTCATTATATTTTGTTTTCAGTTCCAAGGAATGTCTTCAGGAAAATTACACTTGAAATCCGAAAAAGAGTCTGGATCCACAAGACTCAAAAAACCTAACTGCCTAATTTCGTTATATCGATAAGAAATTTCTATTTTTACATTGTCCAATATTTCTCTAGTTTCATCATTAATATTTCGCTTTCTTTTTGGCTACCCGCAAAAGATTACCGTTTTTTCATAAATTAGTCAAAGTCATTGTAAAGATTATCGATAAAGTTTTTAAATTCCTCTATTGTTTTTATACAATAACCAATATCTACAATTTTTGACTCTATTATATTAAAAAGAATATCAGTTTGCATAAATATTCCATTGAAAAATTCTACAAAATAATTGAATTCAAGGTCGTTTAAAGTAAATTCATACATTCTAGCTGCTGAAAGAGTTTCTTCGTCCCAACTGGCATGATTTTCGTTAATTTCAATAAACATATTAAGGAGATTACTGAGTTCATTAAAAAATTACATTTATTGTTCTTGAATTATAAACCCATCGAGTCAGTACATCACGCGGTAATGTTTTGGATAGAATTTATTATATAAATCCAATCGCTTTGTACTCATATGGAAAAATGTTGCTAAGTTTTGAACTGTCGTAAAAAGCATTTTAGTTTCCACAATTCTTTGGCAAGACTTTGACAGAACTAGGTTTAAAATATGAGCGTTACACCAAACATACAAAGCATCTGGACAAGTTTCACGAACTTTCTTTTGAACACCATTTTTTTTTTGAACAACGAACTGCGGCTCCGTTGTAAGTTTGAACGATTAATTTTGCACAACATTTATAGTAATTAAAAAAACCCATAATAATTTTTGTTAAAGCTTCAGTTTCACCTTATCGACACGACATCCAGGGTGTGTTAGGAACTGTGAGATTTCGGCGATGACACGAAGGCGGCCCACCTACCTACATGCATAATATTCTTTGAATAAGCATTGCTTTTGGTTTCCGTATAACACCATATGAGAGCGCTGTGAATGCCTGACTGATTTCCAATCCAATGCTTTTAACAGAGCCGCTGCGGCGAGAAGTGAGAATAAATAATTTAAATATATTATTATGTTATTAGTTGTAAAAGACCTGGAAGAGTATAGTACAATAAAATACAAGTATAGTACCTATATGCATATGGAATTAAGATTTTTTTTAAGCAAGAGATCTTAATTCACTTGATTTTGTATGGGTAATTTTCCTAAGGGTAGGCAATGCTTTTATGCTTCTATTGTATGCACGCTACTATTTTAAAAATAACTGTATTTTGTACCTTTTTCTTAATATTTTGCCAATAATGTAAAATCAGAAATATCACTGTGTAATTTAAAATTAATCAATGTTTTGTTTATGAACTACCTAACCTTCAAATGTTTAGAATTTTTTCATTTATAATCTGTAAATAGAAATTTGACTTTGTATTTGTCTGAGCTTCTCTCAGTAATTTTTCTGTAAAGAATAAGACCCAACCTAGCCAGGACAATATCTAGGATTCCACCTAAATCTGTTAAAATCTTGAGAGCATCAGTAGATTTGACAGAAAAACAATTACCTCAACAGTTAACGTTTATTTTCGTATTTGTAATGAGCAACATTTAATTTCTTTCTTGTAAACATGTAATATTTACTTTCTTTTTTGTAACATAATATCCATTTTCATTCTTGTTATATGCAATAGTTAATTTCTTTCTTGTGACATTTAATGTTTATTTTCTTTCATGTTAAGTGCAATGTTTATTTTAATTTACCAGGAGTACCTACTAGATTAATTTGCTCACTTCAATTTATATCAATAAATTTAAGTATTTACATTTTTTAATATCTGTTTAATTGAACAACAATTCTTCCCTAAAACTTCTTAAAGCTGGTGACGACATGAGTGAAGATTATTTATATCTACTATCTAGATATCGATCAATTAAGTAAGTATCCTAGTAACAGTGTTCTGACTTGAAGATCTCATAAATCTAGGACTTCGGACAGAACAACTTAAAAGTCGAGGAAGTATTTAACTATCTTAACATCTTCTAACCTTACAAAGTGTTCTTTATCTTGTAAAGGGTGATGGTGACCTCACTATCGTCCGGATTTGAATCCACTTGAGGTCAATCGCGAGATATCACTCACGAATAACAACCAAATGAATACTGACAGTCTTTTATAGTCCTTTACCTTAAAATCTTTTGAACGGTTACCCTGTCATTCTTTGGCAGGGACTTTCAATTCGCCTTAGGAAGGTTAGACATGAACAAGTGAAAGGTCTTATAAATGTGATTAACCGCTGCTCTTAAAAATAATTTATCACTACATACAATTTCAAAACATAGTAAAAAATGACCATTTAAATGTGGTCAGTGTGATTATAGTGCTGTTGGCAATTCTTATAATACAACACCGAACAGCAAGCAAGACACACTAATTAAAAGCCTTTTTTCCCCCCCCTCAGGGCTTCCGCGGCCTTGCCGCCCCGATAGCACTGCAACCTTTGGTTGATTGTGCATACCCTTAGTCTTACTCTACCCATTCCAAAATCACTGTGCCTTGAACTAGTCTGCACAGCGATTGGTAGGGTGACGTTTTATATTACTCTGTCTCCGGTCTAGACTGACCGTAGATCAGTTGTCTTTTCCGGTCCAGAGCTATACACTCACACAAGATGTGCTGGGCTGATTCCTCCCCCTCGCCGCAGAGTCTGCATGCGAGGTCCCCCTTGAACCGCCCCATTTTATACAAGTGTTTCTTGACGGCCATGTGTCCCGTCAAGAGACCTGTTGTGTTTCTGAGCTGACCTCTGCTAAGATTTAGCAGCTCCACAGCTCTCTTTGAACTGGGTCCGTCAATTATTGACTTCCCATGTCTGAGCCCTGGACAGTCCGCCCACCTTGTATTGGTTTCTGACCCAGGACTTAATGGCTCCCCTGGCAGTGCTCTTTGACACGCCCAGAGCCGGTTCTGGTCCCATAAATGGTTCTGCTGACCCTCTTTTCGCGAGACTCTCAGCTTCTTCATTGTCTTTGACCCCCGAGTGACCCGCCACCCAGATGAGGGTCACCTCATTCTGCCCAGCCAGGTCGCTCGTCTCGTCTTGGCACTCACTCACCAGCCAGGAATTTACCCATGGCCTACTTAGTGCCTTAAGGGCTGTCTGTGGCTATGAGGATCCGCTTGTTGGTGTAGCCCCTCCTCTTGTTCTCCCGCACACAGTGCAGGATGGCGTACATTTCGGCCTGAAACACCGTTGCATGGGCTCCGAGGGAAATACTATGACTTACCCTCGGTCCTTCCGAGTAAACACCTGCCCACGCTCCCCGCCGGATCCGTCCGTGAACCAGACGAGCGCGTCCCGTGGTATGCCCGGCGTCTCCTCCCGCCATGCCTCGCGGTCGGGGATTTCCACTGTGAAGTTGTTTTCCCTGCATATTCGCGGGCTCGCGAGGTCTGACCTCATTTCAAGCATGGGCTCCTTTACGATCTCCTGAATTTTGCAGTGGCCCCTGAAGCCTGGGTTGATCTTCAGTCTACCATTGCAGACTAGTCTGTATAGTCCTAGCCTGGCCTCCCCCATAATAACTAAATGTAGGGGGGGCAGATCTAGCAACACCTCCATGGCGACTGTTGGGGGCTGAAGACATGGCCCCTGTGATGCCTAGGCAAGCCATCCTTTGGATCTCGCCTAGTTTTTGTTTGGCACTGGATTGTGTCACCTTAGGCCACCAGACCAGTGCCGCATATGTTAACGATGGTCTGACCACCCTTGTGTACATCCAGTGGGCCATACTACGTCTTAGTCCCCACGTTTTTCCATATAGCCGCCTAGTGACGGCAATAAAAGCCTTAGAAATATGACTCTCTCAGCAGAATTAGGCGATCCAACATATTGTTGCTTTGCTGTCAAGCCGCTTAAAAAATAGTGGCTGTAGGACATAGACATACAATTTTGCAGATCTTATTTGCTACAGTGCATTCTGTGGCATCTGGCAAGTTTTGTGGATCGTGAAATAATGCTTGAGCTAGTTAATGCACTTTAAATGTATTAAAGTGTGAAGAAAAATAGAGATAAGAAACCTGTGACACTTATCTTATTAGGCCTTTATGATAAGTGGATATTAAGAACAGATTGTGTGTTGAGCATCACTCCATCATCCGCTCTGGAAGTCCTCCTTAACATCCCACGTCTTCACATGTGACTGGAGAGGGAGGCAAGGTGGACAACATATAGACTTAAACAACCGGCTGACAGCATGCTGAAGGCAAGACTTCTCTTTGACATTGAAGGTCATGAGGTTGTGGGAATTATCTCCGATCTGATGTATTGGAAGACCTAGACTTCTCTTTGACATTGAAGGTCATGAGGTTCTGGGAATTATCTCCGATCTGATGCCTACAAAGATGCCATTCAAGACTGTCCTTCCAAGCAGGAATGAAATAAAACGTCCCTACCGAAGGCTGGTATATGGATGGCTTCAAAACCGAGTCAGAGGTAGGAGCTGGCACATCTGGGAGCAGCACCAATGAAGACAATCAAATTTGAGTCTTTTTTTTTTGAATTTATGTAAAATTTTCTTTGTTTTTTTGGTACAGTTTTCACAAGTTCGCACCTATTGTAGGTAATGTATTAATGTATACATGTTGTATGAAACGAGTAAAGCATTATTATTATAAGGTTTCAACCCATTATTAAAGGCTCATTTATAATTTTTGCTGTGAGTTTCTTTGGGGTTAATAGGAGTGCGTATCGTTCGACCGACAGCCCCTACATGTATGCAACCCCTGCATACACCAATCCATTTAGGCGGACGTACTCTAATTTACTGGTCGACTGTAATTCATCACGGAAGTGCTGAAAGTATATGCAACAGGCAATTTGCTCAACACCTTTGCATGTTGATATAGTATACCTATGACTCAGTTAAAAGAACCCTTGTTTTGGATATATAAGACCATTTTAAGCAAACCTAAATAGCCAAACTAACAGATCTTTTATATTTGAAAAAAATAATAATAAAAGGCACCTAATAAGAGTTATCAATTTGCAAACGAAATGCGAGATTACTTTTCCTCCTTTCCATGGGCGTCTGTCTGCTTCTCTCATCCTGACCCCTCTGATATCTCACAAAACGTCACCGAAATTATCCAAGCTGGCATGGAATTATTTATTCCACGTACACAGAAAACCTCTGCAGCCACTCAAAAGCACTGGTTCTCTAAATGCTGTGACAAGGCCAGACTTGAAAAGGTCAAAGCGCACAAAAAACTTCTACACAATCCCAGTCAAGAAAACCGTCAAGCATTTAACGACGCAAGAAACCGCTATGTCCGCATTCTTTCTGAGGCAAAAAACTCGTTTAATAACCACATAAAAAACAAAGTCCTCTTAAGCTCCAGCGGCAGCAAACCCTTCTGGACTCTTGCTAAATTTATTGGAAATAATTTCTGCAAGAGCACGTTCACACCTCTTGTCTCAGGGGATGAAATTGTTTCTACCACCCTGGGCAAGGCTGAACTTTTTGCCTCGTTGTTCGCCGGCAATTCTACTCTCAACCCACCTCCGAATGTTCAACCACCAACAGTCCCCAATGTCGCGCATAAAATGACGGATATCATTTTCAAAACTAAAAAGGTACGAAAGATGCTCTCTTCTCTTAATATCAGGAAAGCCTCTGGCCTTGACGAGATCCCAGCAATTGTTCTCAAAAAATGCGCACCATAACTTGCTCCTGTCCTGACTCGTCTGTTTCAGACATCTTACAATAGAGGCATTTTCCCTAGTAACTGGAAAACTGCTCGAGTACAACCCGTCCCCAAGAAAGGATCCAAAGCGCTTCCTAGCAACTACAGGCCTATTTCTCTCCTTTCAGTCATCTCTAAAGTGATGGAAAAGTATATAAACACCGAATTACTAAAATTTCTTGAAAAACACAGTCTAATCCACGACAGGCAGTATGGATTCCGTCAGCGCAGATCAACTGCCGACCTCCTTTCCTTTGTCACCCATTCTTGGAACAAGTCTATGGAACTACACGGTGAATCCCAGATTGTCACTCTAGACATATCCAAAGCATTCGACCAGGTCTGGCACGCAGCGCTGCTTAATAAACTACCGGCCTTTGGCCTATCACCAAAACTCTGTACGTGGACAGCAAATTTCCTCTCCAACCGGAGCATTTCTGCTGTCGTGGATGGCCATTCCTCTAAACTGTATCCAATTAATGCAGGAGTTCCTCAAGGTTCAGCTTTAGCCCCTACTTTGTTTCTTCTCCACATCAATGACCTCATCTCTAGCACATCCAACCCAGTTCACAGTTACGCGGACGACAGCACCCTCCACTTCAATATACAATACACTAAGCCTGCCTCTTTTGCCCAACTAGATGAGGATCGCAGACTCATGGAGTTCTATCTCCGTGGATCTCCAAAAAATATTAGACTGGGGAAGTAGAAATCTTGTACAATTCAACCCCACAAAATCACAGTCTTGCTTTCTTTCTCATAAGAGATACACCAGCCCTAGACCCATCACAATAAACAACCAAGTTTTTCAAAGTAATGAGTCCTTTTCACTTGTTGGCATCTCTGTGGATCGAAATCTCAATTGGCACCAACATGTCACATCAATTGCAGAAGCGGCTGCTAAGAAATTAGGTTTCCTCTTCCGGGCTCGCAAATATTTTTCACCAGCTAATCTCTATCCTTTATATACTTCACAAATAAGACCAAACCTCGAATACTGCTCCCACATCTGGGGTGCTGCTGCCGCTTCTACACTCGCTATCTTGGACTCCATTCAAAAGAGAGCTATACGTCTCATCGGTGACCCTACACTTACCCAAAGGCTGCCATCCCTTGCCCACCGACGTGCCGTTGGTGACCTCTCTCTCTTTTATAGATATCTGCATGGACACTGCTCAGAGGAGCTTTCTTTTATAGTTCCTCCACCTGCTGTCCCCAACAGATCTACCAGGGGAACAGAGCGAATGCACCCTTTTACTGTCCAGGTCACTAGACATAGAACATCTTGTTATGCCCGCTCTTTTGTCCCGAGGACTTCCAAGTTGTGGAACTCCTTGCCGGCACATGTTTTTCCTTCTCCCCCGAACCTCCAAACCTTCAAGTCCAGAATTAACAAGTTGCCTCTTTCCTCCTTGTTGACACCCACGGTACGATAGTATTTAGGCTGTAAGCCCTCGTGGTGTGTTGTTCAAATTAAAAAAAAGAAAAGAAAATGGTGTTAACGCAGCAAGTGCGTTTTGGTAGCCAATTTGTTGTGGTAGCGAGTTTTAATTTTTTTTAAATTGGTAATCAAATAGGTAGTAAATAAAAGTATTAAAAAAAGTTTTTTATTCATTTCAAATCTTAAATCCTTCCAATTCAGCTAGAATCCTCAAAAATCTTGATACATACATAGTGAAGCCTTCAGAAAAGCACACATTTATTCCGATACTTGAGAAAAATTTATAAAAGGCACTTGATAAGATTTGTTGATTCGCAATAAGAAAAAACTGTGGGCGCAGCAAATGCGTAATGGTAACAAATTTGCATAAAAAATTCCTGTTGTTAAACAGTAAATATTTGTTAAAAAACGTGTATGCAGCAAGTTTATGAAAATCTGGTTTCTCTTTAAATCAAATTGTTTTAATGAAAAAATTGAATAAAACAGATACCATTCGATTTTTTTACGACAATACAGAACTGCCTGTCATTCTCCATAGTTTCTTTGCGGGTGGACATTGTAATTCAGGCTTACAACTATTTATATCTTCTTCAAAAACAACGAGTTATCCATAAGTATATTTATTTATATCTAACTCAACAATTTTTTTTACACAAATAACTTTAAAGGCATGGCCACATATTCAATCTCCAATGATTTTTTCTTCATTGCCTATATACATTTATAAAAAAAGAAGTACTTAACCTTCTGCTCTCGCAACCATAAATTTTTAAACAATCATGCAGCTATGGATTAGAAAATGTGAAAAAGTAGATGCCATCAAAGATAACTTTCTTGAAAATCAATGCTTAATAATATGTGGCTTCACTTTAAATCACATTTTTGTAATTAAAATATGGAATAAAATCTTATATCAATCAATTTTTAAAATTAGAAAATGACCCTTTCATTAAGGTGAGTCAGGATTGAGTTTCATGCATATTTACATATATAACAATCAAGCGAGAATTCAGATCCACATCAGCCACAGCATACATATTACCAGGCAACCAATCAAAAACCAGATTAGGAATTCAGCGCCAGTAATTGTACCGCCCACTTTCAAATTGACAGTTTATTTGATTTGAATTTTAGCGCGCTACAGTATAGTTTTATTTTTAATAAAATTACCGCTGTACTTATGAATTTGTATATTGAATCTAGTTCAGAGTTAAAAAACAACTCGTCATTAGCCACAAAGTGAAGATTGGAACCTGTGCTGAGCACTTACAGGGTGCCGACTCGTCTGGAAAACCGGGAAGTAGAGGGAAAAAGTTTGTCAAGGAAATCAGGGAAAAATTGAGAAGAATTGTGCAAATTGACTAAGAGTCAGGCAGTTTTGTCCTTGCAAGGGAAACATTATTTGTTTTCGTTTTATGAAAAATAATTAAGACACAAAGATAGGTGCATATTTGTATAAGTAGCGTTTTCGTTTATTTGTAAGACATATTTATGTGTATGTTTTATAAATGTAGTTTTAGGGAAGTGTGTTTTCCGCCATGAGGCGAAGACCTAACTGTACTCTGTAGTAGTGTGTTACACATTTTGGGGGTATACTGTAGAATATCAAAGTCAGGGAAATTGATATCTGTTTTTAGTGGGAACCCTGACTGATTGGGGAACTCAAATCATCACAACACATCTTTTTAAAAATTTTTCATCGTCTGATGACGCAAACTTTCTTGGTGAAACGATCGTCAGGTCTTTAAAAATGTGTTTTGGTGATTTGGGTTCTCCAAGTGTGCATATGGTCATTTATTTTTTAGTTCTCTAATCTAGTTTGTAAATTAGGATACTCTAAATAAATGAGGCACAGTTAGGGCAATGTTATGACAAATTCCTCCATAATATATTATGTGAGAGTATTTTTTATGAACAGGGTTTAATAATGGACAAATTGTTAATACATACCAAGAAAATTGGGGATACTCCTTTTAAAGGTCCAGATTCAAAGATAGCGGAAAAGTAGTCTGGACACTGGACACAGATAATTATGGTTACAAATTTCGATAAAAAACTTTTAAAACCCGAATATCACCTGCATCCGCCCCTTTACTACAGACTATTTATAATTTATCCGTTTATCTGGAGGAATATTTTTCCAAAAATTCAGTTTGGCATATTACCGAAACTGAAAAAGGGGAGGATAAAGGAAATTTTTGATAAAGTTGAATGGTATTGCAAATGAATGGAAAATCCAATCTGAAATAAATATTGGAGGTAGTTTCTTTGTTCTACATTCAGATGAAACAGTAGAAATGTATATGTAACCTGTCTATAATGTTCCGAAGCTATTTTTTTATAAAATACGGACCTATTCGGGTAGTATCGGAGACTCCCCGACTACGAATTTTATATATTTTCCTGATTGGTTATTTTTAACTCCTATGCTGTGGCTGATGTGGATCTGAATTCTCGCAACAATCAATTACCCATAAGTATGTTTATTTGTATCTAATAACTCAACATATTTTTTTACACAAATAACTTTATTATGTAAGCCATCTTAAACATATAAAGAGTGTGTATTGCCCCGCGCGCATATAAATTGGCATTTTTATTTCAATTTCGCTTATATGTCACGTTTTGCAACTAAATATGAAGCAGATATCAATATTAGAGCCAGTCGGCCAGAGAAATACTGAAAAAAGCGGTATTCTCGGTCGAATCGGCGCTCTATTGTAGTGTCGACTTTACAATGTGTCGGCCCAAAGAACTGTCGGTCCAACGATATGCCACGGTTAATAGGACATTCTTCGCAGTTCTCCTGTAAAATCATCAAGAGACATGTTTTTCTTATCATTTATTTTGGCAAAATCTGATTTACATAACATATTTAATAACTAATACAAACAATATAGTTAAAGTAAATTCGGTGAATATCTCAAACCATTGTTAAATTTAAACGATGGTAATTCTTTCAATAAATATATAAAATCAGACACAACTAAGCCTTGTATATAAAAACATATATTGAAATATATAAACTGGACTTCATTCCAGTGGTATGTTTATTTCTGTAAAGTCCTGCTGAAGTTTGGCCACCTGAAAAAATAAAAACAAAACAATTAGTAGCTTTCAGAATGAGAAACGCATAGTACTAACACAAAGAAAAACAAACAAACCAGTCTTTTTTAATGAATTTTCTTAAAAAAAATTCACCAATGAGGAGATCCCGACTTTTGAATTTTGAAAAAATTTCTTCAAATGAGCGCTATTTAGGACCCCCAGAACACATATCCGGGGTCAGTTTCAATTTTTATATGTTTATATATATATATATATATATATATATATATATATATATATATATATATATATATATATATATATATATATATATATATATATATATATATATATATTTATGTGTCACACCTATAACTTAAAAAATAATAGACCGATTTTGATACAACTTGGTGAGTTCCTTCCTTTCGCAAATGGCTTGGACAAGTTCGTTATCCAGGAAAATCCGCCGAGTTTTTACCGGAAAATTTTGCGTTTTCTTTCGAAAAAAATTTATATCTCCAAAATTAACAAAGTAAGGGCAACTAAATTTCATACGCGGGCTTATATCATTATAGGTAAGTTACCTACCAAAACTTAGCTCTGTGGGTTAAAGAACAAAAAAGTTACAGCTATTTAAAGAAAAATAAATTTGGGTTTTCCTCAAAACGTCAAAGTCGCGATTTTAAACTTCAAAATTGGTAATATTTAGGCAATGAACCTGAAACTAATATGAGCTATGGAAGGAAAATGTCTCAAGAAGAATGTTTTACAAAGCCTGAAGTCTTAGTTTCAATCGTCATTGTCCTTCATTTTACTAAAATATTTCCAGAAAATTCATTTCAAATAGACCCTTTCTCTGATGATTTGGCAGTAGTGTTGGCTATAGAGTTTATCGGTTAATGCTATATCACTTTTGTCGAATTTTCGTAAAAAATCTTTTAAGTTCAATATATCCGTCATTATGCACGATACGAAAAAAAATTGTATACATTAATTATAGGGTGTCTTAAGCTGCATCTTAAAAAAATATTTCTACAATTACAGGGTGACTCATAAGTCGTTGGTGATTCAAGTTTTATTTTTTTTTAGTGAATTTTCTCTCAAAAAATAATGGACCGATCTTGATCAAATTTGGTGAGTACCTTGCTTTTGCAAGTGGCCTGGATATGTTCGTTGGCCAGGAAAATCGGACCAGGTTTTCGCGGAAAATTTAGTGTTTACTTTCTAAAAAAAATTATATCTCCGTAAATAACAACGTGAGCGCAACCAAGTTGGGTACGCGTATTTGTATTATAAAGAGTGAACCATGTACCAAAATTTAGGTCTCCAAGTTTAAGGACAAAAAGTTACGGGCAGCTAAAGAAACAAATTTTGGAGTTTTCCTCAAAACGTCAAACTCGCAATTTAAAACGTCAAAATTGGCAATGTTTAAGCAAAGAACGTGAAACAAACACGGATTGTGAAAAGAAAAATGTTGCAAGAAGAGTGTTCTGGGAACCCTTAAGTTTCAGATTCAACCGTCATTGCCCTTCATTTTACTAAAATGTTTACAGAAAATTCATTTCAAATAGACCCTTTCTCTGGTGCTTTGGCTGCCAGTTTAGTTAAATTGATGCTTTCGCTGTAGGTTTAGTGAAGTTTATGGTTTTAACGGTCTATAATTTTTAGCTAATTTTTGTAGAACAAATTCGTTAATGCATTTTAGCATTTTTTATCGAAATATGATGCATGTTTGACATAAATAAATCTGGACGCAGTAAGAGCGTTTTGGTAGCGAATTTTCATTAAATCCTTCAAATTTGAATAACTCAATTTGCTATTAACGTAAGTTTTGTTGGTTAAGAAACCAACATTTAACTTTATTTTTGGAAAATTTTTGTATAAACACGGCAAGGCCGTTTTGGTAGCGAATTTTCATTAAATGTTTCAAATTTCAATAACTCAATTTGGTATTAACATAAGGTTCATTGTCTAGGAGACCAGTTGTCTCAGAAACATTTAAAGTTTATTTTCGGAACATTTTTGTACATTTTCAAATAATTATTTTGATAGGTACATTGTTCCTACTATATAGGTTATACCGGTAACCAAATTAATTTTTATGAAGATTCACTTCCATAACGCACTTGCTGCGTCTAGAGTTTTAAAATAATTGTTTAAGAGGTCACCATTGAACTCAATACACCTTGATATGCATGGCACACTTCTTACGAATTATGTGGAGAAATGTATGCAATTGTGAAAATTTCACAGAATGTCGACCAGAACATTGTTTAAAGTTTTGTTGTGATCATTTTTTTCACAAGTGCTCCATATTTATTTATTTAGAAATTTATTTATTTAGAAATTTTACAGGTATTTAGAATAAGTACACTTGGAGAACACCCAAATCAACACAACACATATTTCAGAGACCTTACGATCGTTTCGTGGACAAAGTCAACATCTTCAGAGGAAGAAAAATTCTTCTGGTCAACCAAACGATCGTAAGGTCTCTGAAATATGTGTTGTGGTGATTTAGGTGTTCTCCAAGTGTACTTATTAGTTGCTCATCACAGGTTCCAGTTTTTCACACAGGTATTTAGAAATTTTACAGGAAGTAATAATGAGTGCATGGGGCTACTGAGAAAAACTTAAGAGTCAGTACTGAAATGTCCGCAATACTACTGCTTTCCAAAAAAAAAATAATCACAGGGGAAATTGATCCTCGTCTCTGCAGGGTAAGCAAATTGGTGTGCTAGCAGAGGTTTTTTTTTCATTTCAACAACACACCACGAGAGCTCACAGCCTAAATACTATCGCACCTTGGGTGTCGACAAGGAAGAAAGACGCAACTTGTTAATTCTGGACTTGAAGGTTTGGAGGTTCGGAGAAGAAAAAACATGTGCTTGCAAGGAGTTCCACAACTTGGAAGTCCTCGGGACAAAAGAGCGGGGCATAACAACATGTTCTATGTCTGGTGACCTGGACAGTAAAAAGGTGCATTCGCTCTGTTCCCCTGGTAGATCTGTTGGGTGCAGCAGGTGGAGGAACTATGGAAAAAGCTCCTCTGAGCAGTACCCGTGCAGATATCTATAAAAGAGAGAGAGAGAGAGAGAGAGAGAGAGAGAGAGAGAGAGAGAGAGAGAGAGAGAGAGAGAGAGAGAGAGAGAGAGAGAGAGAGAGAGAGAGAGAGAGAGAGAGAGAGAGAGAGAGAGAGAGAGAGAGAGAGAGAGAGAGAGAGAGAGAGAGAGAGAGAGAGAGAGAGAGAGAGAGAGAGAGAGAGAAGAGAGAGAGAGAGAGAGAGAGAGAGAGAGAGAGAGAGAGAGAGAGAGAGAGAGAGAGAGAGAGAGAGAGAGAGAGAGAGAGAGAGAGAGAGAGAGAGAGAGAGAGAGAGAGAGGAGAGAGAGAGAGAGAGAGAGAGAGAGAGAGAGAGAGAGAGAGAGAGAGAGAGAGAGAGAGAGAGAGAGAGAGAGAGAGGTCACCAACGGCACGTCGATGGGCAAGGGATGGCAGCCTTTGGGTGAGGGTAGGGTCACTGATGAGACGTATAGCTCTCTTCTGAATTGAGTCCAGGATAGCGAGTGTAGCAGCGGCAGCGGCACCCCAGATGTGAGAGCAGTATTAGAGGTTTGGCCTTATTTGTGAAGTATATAAGGTTTAGAGATTAGCTGGTGAAAAGTATTTGCGAGCCCGGAAGAGGAAACCTAATTTCTTAGCAGCCACTTCTGCAATTGTTGTGACATGTTGGTGCCAGTTGAGATTTTGATCGACAGAAATGCCAACAAGTGAAAATGACTCATCACTTTGAATGACTTGGTTGTTCATTGTGATGGGTCTAGGCCTGGTGTGTCTCTTATGAAATAGAAAGCAAGACTGATATTTGGTGGAGTTGAATTGTACAAGATTTCCGCTTCCCCAGTCTAATATTTTTTTGGAGATCCAAAGAGACAGAACCCTCCATGAGTCTGCGACCCTCATCTAATTGTGCTAAAGAGGCAGGTTTAGAATATTGTATATTTGAGTGGAGGGTGCTGTCGTCCGCGTAACTGTGAACTGGGTTGGATGTGCTAGAGAGGGGGTCATTGATGTGAAGAAGAAACAAAGTAGGGGCTAAAGCTGAACCTTGAGGGACTCCTGCATTAATTGGATACAGTTTAGAGGAATGGACAACCACGACAACAGCAATGCTCCGGTTGGAGAGGAAATTTGCTGTCCAGGTACAGAGTTTTGGTGGTAGGCCATAGTAGCTGCGCGTGCCAGACCTGGTCGAATGCTTAGGCTATGTCTAGAGCGACAATCGGGGATTCACCGTGTAGTTCCATAGACTTGTTCCAAGAATGGGGGACAAAGAAAAAGAGGTCGGCAGTTGATCTGCGCTGACGAAATCCATACTGCCTGTCTTGGATTAGACTGTGTTTTTCAAGAAATTTTAGTAATTCGGTTTTTATATACTTTTCCATCACTTTAGAGACGACTGAAAGGAGATAAATAGGCCTGTAGTTGCTAGGAAGCGATTTGAATCCTTTCTTGGGGACGGGTTGTACTCGAGCAGTTTTCCAGTTACTAGGGAATATGCATCTATTGTAAGATGTCTGAAACAGACGAGTCAGGACAGGACCAAGTTCTGGTGGGCATGTTTTGAGAACAATTGCTGGGATCTCGTCAAGGCCAGGGGCTTTCCTGGTATTAAGAGAAGAGAGCATCTTTCGTACCTTTTTAGTTTTGAAAATGATATCCGTCATTTTATGCGTGACATTGGGGACTGTTGGTGGTTGAACATTTGGAAGTGGGTTGAGAGTAGAATTGCCGGTGAATAACGAGGCAAACAAGAGGTGGGGAACGTGCTCTTGCAGAAATTATCCCCAATAGATTTAGCAAGAGTCCAGAATTGTTGGAGCTTGAGAGGACTTTGCTTTTGATGTGGTTATTAAACGAGTTTTTTTTTGCCTCAATACCGGCAGAAGCACGTCGGATAGATAATAAAAGAATTCAGATATTTCCGCCAAACGAAATATGTTAATTTTTGTGCCGTTGAACCTCCCTAAATCGTTAGAGACGGAATACCTGCAGAAGAATATAAATAGTGTTGTGGATATAAGGTATTTTAGAATTAGTCATCATCTGATGACGCTAACTTGGTTAGTGAAACGATCGTCAGGTTTTTTAACTGTGTTGTGGTGATTAGGGTTCTCCCAGTGTGTTTATAATTTAATAATTAACATTTTTATGTTCTTGTACATGGTAGTACACGTATCAGTTATTAGGTAAGTATCATTTATTTCTGTTGTGTTTGTGTTATTTGTCGCTTGCCGTTGAAGTTGACACCAGGGCTGCCAGACCTAGGGAAATTTCCCTATACCTAGGGAATTCAGAGCCCGCTTAGGGAAATAGGGAGTTTATTAAATTCTATATAAAATCTAGGGAAATCTTAATATCTGTAGAAAATTTTAAATAACAACTTGAAAAAAAAAACGAAAACAAACAATTTCATAAATTTTTTTACAATCAATTGCACCAACGATCCGCTCGGAAAAGCATAAAAATCGGGGAATCACTAAAAAAATGTTCATGTGATTCCCCATGAGTGACGTGGACTCTGAAAGCATAAAAATCGGGGAATCACTAAACCATATTCGTGGGATTTACCGTCAGTGACGTGGGCTCAGAAAGCATCAAAATCGGGGAATCACTCAATAATGCTGTTCATGTGATTCCCCATGAGTGACGTGGACTCTAAAAGCATAACAATCGGGGAATCACTGAACATATTCGTGGGATTCCCCGTCAATGACGTGGCTCAGAAAGCATCAAAATCAGGGAATCACTCAATAATGTTCATGTGATTCCCCTCAGTGACGTTCAATCACATGAGGTGATTTTTTACGGAGGGAGAATAACTCGGGGAAATACCTCGGCTAAAGGATATATAGCTTTTGTGAGCTTTGTGTTTGAAAAATAAATACCGAATTAATATTTAACATTGAAGTTACTAAACATTGAATTTTTATTATTAATGGAGATAATTATTTACTTATGTTGCTAAACAAACATCGGCCTGATACGTTTTTTTGTTATTATAGTTTATGATGGTTTTTTGCTGGATAGTTTTTATTTTTGAATATTTGTTATTACCTGTGGACCTATAAATACCTATGTATTTTAATTCATAAAAACAAATGTTATGTACGTTATTCTATATATTTATTTATTGTGTTGAATAGATACAGTACATTGAGAAAACTATTCGTATTTGTTAATACACCTAGCGAAATATTGCAAAAAATGTAAATGTTATTTAATATTGAAAATTAGCTACATTTAATGGTAAAACGATCACATTTTCATTGAAACAATTTAATGTTTACTCAAACGTTTCGGTTCATTCAATTTTTTAAACCATCCTCAGAGAGTGACTGTATATTTTAAACTAACAAGTTTAAAAACAGTGTTACAAACATACAGTCGCACTCCCTGAGGATGGTTTAAAAAATTGAATAAACCGGAACGTTGGAGTAAATAGTAAATTGTTTCAATGAAAATGTGATCGTTTTACCATTAAATATAGCTAGTTATTTCAAGATACGATCAGTAAAGATAACCGCAAAGATTGAAAATATGTATGTATGTATGTACCTAGGGAATTCTAGGGGAAATATGGTTGCCAGGTTGTTAGGGAAATATAGGGAAATTTCGGCAAAAAGTCTAGGGAATAAACAAAAAATCATCTGGCAACCCTGGTTGACACTTGACAGTGATCGTTCCTTAATCATAACATTTTTTGACATAACCTGTTTTCTGATTCGATTTCCATATTAGTATTAAAATACAAAATAAAATTTTTTATAGTGAATTGAAAATGAATCTTTACAGTACTATGAGTGCCCAGGATAATTCGTCGTCTGATATAAATAGAAAGTGGTATCGTAATGCTGCCCATCGGTGAGTAATTCTATTCTTTTCTGTTGTTACCTTTTCCGGTTCTCTTAAATCTTATATTTTGTTATTTTTCCTGAAACTGATGTTAAGAAATGATGAATTTTCTCATAGCATCCCTTTAATGCACTTTTTAACACACTCTGCGTAAATGTGCGAATGGTGCAAACACCGCAGCCAAAATACCATCACACACAACACACTCTACATTGACTTTCCAAAAAGTAAAAAGTATTCACGTCCTAATTCTTTCTCGAAAAGCATAAAATGTCAGTAGTATTCAAAAACGCCTTTAAACTGTTTTCAGTTAGAACAAGCCCTGAGTGATCTCATGGCAGCTCTTTCAGAATGTGCCACCCTTATAAGTAATGTTTCTGTCAAAGTAACTTAGTTTTGATTTCTATTAGGTCACCTCTCTAAGTGAGTGATGGACGTGCCGCCACCTAGTTGCGGAACCAAGTAGTATGTTGTCACGCCAGCTCCAAATAACACAAAGTGTTAAAAAAATAGAGACTGTATACAGCTAACTAACAGTTTAGAAAATTGTCAGCCCTGGCCCATTTCTACCCTAATATAGGGACAAAGTATGTAAGACTAGATGTATTCTCGCAACAATTAGAACCGTAGACCGGTTTCGCTCTCATCTTCAGTACGGCATACTAATTGTAGCAAAAATGCACCAAAAGTAATACGGCTATAGTATAGCCAGCCCTAAAATACTGAGTGAGTGGTGGACGTGCCGCCACCTAGATCTAAATTGTTAGTTTGTTGTATACAGTCTCTATTTTTTTAACACTTTGTGTTATTTGGAGCTGGCGTGACAACATACTACTTGGTTCCGCAACTAGGTGGCGGCACGTCCACCACTCAGTATTTTAGGGCTGACTATACTAAAGCCGTATTACTTTTGGTGCATTTTTGCTACAATTAGTATGCCGTACTGAAGAGCTCTAATGAGAGCAAAACCGGTCTACAGTCCTAATTGTTGCGAAAATGCATCTAGTCATATTTTTCAGCGAATACTGTTTCACATCAAAAACAGACTCTCTATTTCTCAGCATGGTTTCATTCCAGGTAGATCGACTGTAACGAATTTGGTTGACATTACACAGTTCATTGCGTCCGCTCTTGACCGCTCTTCACAGGTTGATGTTGTGTATACTGATCTATCTAAGGCCTTCGATTGTCTAAATCATTCTGTTCTGATTGACAGGATGAGGGCTATCGGATTCTCCGAGGGCTTGCTTGGCTTGTTCAGATCTTACCTTGATGGAAGGAGGCAATTTGTTGAGGTTGGGGGCTTCAAATCTAACACCTATCACGTAACTTCGGGAGTGCCGCAGGGTTCCATACTCGGTCCATTACTGTTTAATATATTTATTGACCCAGTTAAACATGTTTTACATGTTCCTTTTTTAATGTATGCAGACGATATTAAGATTTTCGCAAATATTTCGAGTGTTGATGACTGTTTGCAGCTCCAGAACTGTCTTCAGATCCTTGTTGAATGGTGTTGTCGGAGTGGTCTATCTGTGAATGTTTCCAAGTGTTGTGTGATGTCCTTTACTCGAAATAAGCACGCAATCACTTTCGGGTACAATATAAGAGGGCTTCCACTTGATCGCCCCGGGACAGTTAAGGACCTTGGAATTGTTTTTGATGGTACTCTATCTTTTAAACCACACTATGAGCAGACTGTCAGTTCTGCTTACAAAACTCTTGGGTTTCTGATAAGAAACAGCAAAAATTTCTCACAGACTGACACCCTCCTCCTGCTCTTTGGCTGTTTGGTTAGGTCTCGACTTGAATATGGCTCAGTTGTGTGGGCTCCTACTTATGAGATACATGTGGCAAGCCTGGAATCAGTGCAAAGGAAATTTCTAAAATTTCTTAGCTTTCGTGAGGATGGTCGATATCCGTCTATTGGTTTTCCTCAGGAAAGTTTACTTCTTCGCTTTAGTCTGCAGAGTCTATCGATGCGCAGGCAGTGCAGTTTCATTATATTTTTATATAAACTGGTTAATTCTGTGTTCGACTGCCCTAGTCTGCTTCAGCAACTTAATTTCAATGTGCCTCGTATTGCAGCACGTTTTCCAGGCACATTCTATCTCCCGACTGCTCGTACACGATTGCTGCGATCGTCTCCAATTTACCAGATGTGCAATGATTACTCTGTACTGCAGGACCGCCTAGATATCTTCTCATGTAATATATCAGAGATAAAAATGTTTTTCAAAGCGATCTAATTTGTGACTCTTTTTTGTATTGTTAGCTAGATTGTTGTTAGTTATTATGTTTTGTGTATTGGCCCATCCTTAAATTGGCTTTTAAGCTGTTGGATGGTGTATGAATAAATAAATAAATAAATAAATAAATATTTTGTCCCTATATTGGGGTAGAAATGGGCCAGGGCTGACAATTTTCTAAATTGTTGGTTGGTTGTATACAGTCTCTATTTTTTAGTGAATTTTCTTAAAAAAAATTCACTAATGAGGAGATCCCGACTTTTGAATTTTGAAAAAATTTCTTCAAATGACCGCGAACTAGGCCCCCTAGAACACATATCCGGGGTCCGTTTCAATTTTTATATGTTTATATATATATATATATATATATATATATATATATATATATATATATATATATATATATATATATATATATATATATATATATATATATATATATATATATGTATCACACCGATAACTCAAAAAATAATAGGCCGATTTTGACTAAATTTGGTGGAAAAATTCCTTTTGCAAATGGCTTGGATAAGTTCGTTAGCCAGGAAAACCTGCCCAGGTTTTCCCGGAAAATTTTGTATTTTCTTTCGAAAAAAATTTATATCTCCGGAATTAACAAAGTAAGGGCAACCAAATTTGGTACGCTAGTTAATATCCTTATAGGTAAGCCACCTACCAAAATTTAGCTATGTAGGTCAAAAGACAAAAAAGTTATAGGCATTTAAAGAAAAATAAATTGGGGTTTTCCTCAAAACGTCAAAGTTGCGATTTAAAACGTCAAAATCGGCAACATTTAGGCAAAGAACTTGAATCGAATACGGGATATGGAAATCAAATGTCTCAAGAAGAATCTTTTACAAACTCTGAAGTCTTAGTTTCAACCGTCATTGTCCTTCATTTTACTAAAATGTTTCCAGAAAATTCATTTCAAATAGACCCTTTCTCTGATGCTTGGCAGTAGCCTTAGCTTTAGAGTTTATCGTTTTATCGTATATAATTTTTGTCGAATTTTCGTAAAAAATCAATAAAGCTCAATATATCCGTTATTATACAAGATATGAAGAAAATTTGTAGATATTAATTATAAGGTGTCTTGAGCTACATCTTAAAAAAATATTTCTACAATCACAGGATGGCCCATAAGTCGTTGGTGATACAAATTTTCTTTTTTTTTTAATCAAACACGCCTTATGTTATTGCATTTTTGAATTTTTTAGCGATGCATGTTTGTAAGAAAAGAAATTCGGGACGCAGCAAGTGCGTTATGGTAGAGAATTTTCATTAAATGCTTTAAATTTGAATAGCTCAATTTGCTATTAACCTATAAGGTTGACCAAGAAACGAGTTTTTCCGGGAACACTTTAAGTTTACTTTTGGAAATTTTTGTACATTTTCACACAATAAAGTTATTTTTATGAAACATGGCACATTGTTTTTTCTATATAGGTTATACTGGTAACCAAAATTGATGCCTGCTTTCTTAAAAAGGAAACACACATATTTGCAATTAAAAACATTTTTATGAAAATTCACTACCATAACGCACTTGCTGCGTCCAGAGTTTTAACACTTTGTGTTATTTGGAGCTGGCGTGACAACATACTACTTGGTTCCGCAACTAGGTGGCGGCACGTCCACCACTCACTTAGTGATTTAAGGCTGGCTATACTATAGCCGTATTACTTTTGGTGCATTTTTGCTACAGTTAGTATGCCGTACTGAAGAGCTCTAATGAGAGCGAAAGCGGTCTACGCTTCTAATTGTTGCGAGAAAGCATCTAGTCTTACATACTTTGTCCCTATATTGGGGTAGAAATGGGCCAGGGCGGACAATTTTCTAAATTTTTGGTTGGTTGTATACAGTCTCTATTTTTTTAACACTTTGTGTTATTTGGAGCTGGCATGACAACATACTACTTGGTTCCGCAACTAGGTGGCGGCACGTCCACCACTCACTTAGTGATTTAAGGCTGGCTATACTATAGCCGCATTATTTTTGGTGCATTTTTGCTACAATTAGTATACCGTACTGAAGAGCTCTAATGAGAGCGAAACCGGTCTACGGTTCTAATTGTTGCGAGAATGCATCTAGTCTTACATACTTTGTCCCTATATTGGGGTAGAAATGGGCCAGGGCTAACAATTTTTTTTTAAATTGTTAGTTAGTTGTATACCGTCTCTATTTTAAACACTCTGTGTTATTTGGAGCGGGCGTGACAACATAGTACTTGGTTCCGAACTAGGTGGCGACACGTTCACCACTCACTTAGTGTTTTAAGACTGGCTATACGAAAGCCGTGTTATTTTTGGTGCATTTTTGCTACAATTAGTATGCCGTACTGAAGAGCTCTAATGAGAGCGAAACCGGTCTACGGTTCTAATTGTTGCGAGAATGCATCTAGTCTTACGGGTCACCTCTCTTCAAATTTGATGCTTCTGCCCAGTTTTCAAGATTATTATTTTACCAATTGTTATTGCTCTTACTTTATGACTAACAAATGGCCATGATTTAGTTAATTTTGACCTGGCCTAACCTGACCTAGCATTTAGTCGAAGCAGACATTATTTGTATCTATAAACATTATTATCAGAAGAGTTATGACGCAGTAAGTGCATTATGACAGCAAAGTTTCATGTTTTTTTCCTTACTACACGCATTTTATAGTCTAGGAGGTAAATAGTATACCTAAAATGACGGATTTTAAAAGATGTGGTCAAGAAAGCTTACTTTCAAATGAAACATTTTTTTCTTACAGTAGGTAAGTCAATGAGTGAAGATTGGAACCTGTGATGAGCACTGATAAGTACAATTTGGAGAACCCAAATCATCACACAGTTTTTAGACCTGACAATCGTTTCGCTTCCTTTCACTTTTGCATGCCTACAACTTCCCTCAATGCATAAACCACAAAAAAAATGTCTTGGAAACCACCCCATTTTTTTTTGTTCCCTCAGGGCTCGTCCGCGGCCTTGCCGCCCCGATAGCAAAAAAACCACCCCATAGACATTTACAGGACCTGGGGTGAACAGGGGTGCTATGCGGGGTAAACAGGGTTTAAAGGAGGTATGGCTTCAAAATGTGAAAAATGCAGCTTTTCGAGGTTCGACAGCTGTTTTTTTCGCAGTTTCCGATCATATTTCCTTTTTAGTGAATTTTCTTAGAAAAAATTCACCAATGGGGAGATCCCGACTTTTAAATTTAAAAAAATTTTCTTCAAATGAGCGCGATATAGGACCCCTAGAACCCATATCCCAGGTCAGATTCAATTTTAGTGAATTTTCGTAGAAAAAATTCACTAATGGGGAGATCCCGACTTTTGAATTTAGAAAAAATTTTCGGAAATGAGCGCGAACTAGGACCCCTAGAACCCTTATCCGGGGTCAGTTTCAATTTTTATATGTTTATATATATATATATATATATATATATATATATATATATATATATATATATATATATATATATATATATATATATATATATATATATATGTATCACACCGATAACTCAAAAAATAATGGGCCGATTTTGATAAAATTTGGCATGTACCTTTCTTTTGTAAATGGTTTGGATAAGTTCGTTAGTCAGGAAAATCAAACGAGGTTTTCCGGGAAAATGTTGAGTTTTCATTCAAAAAAAATTCTTATCTCAAAAAGTAATGAGCCGATTTTAATAAAATTTGGCATGTACCTTCCTTTTGTAAATGGCTTTGACAAGTTTGTTAGTCAGGAAAATCGGACGAGGTTTTCCGGGAAAATTTCAAGTTTTCATTCGAGAAAAAATTTTATCTCAAAGAATAATGGGCCGATTTTGATAAAATTTGGCATGTACCTTCCTTTTGTAAATGGCTTTGACAAGTTCATTAATCAGAAAAATTGGCCGAGCTTTTCCGGAAAAATTTTGAGTTTTCATTTGAAAAAAATTTTTATCTTAAAAAATAAAAAATCTATGAAAGCCAAATTTGGTAGGTATGTTTACGATATAGAAAGTAAACTATACACCAAAATTTATATTTCTATGTTACAAGAAAAAAAAGTTATAATAAAATATTTTGTGCCAGATCATTTCTATGAAAATTCACTACCATAACGCACTTGCTGCGTCCAGAGATTTTTTTATATGTTTATATATATATATATATATATATATATATATATATATATATATATATATATATATATATATATATATACCGTCTGTTCCGAAAAAATCTCTGGGCATTTTTGTGGCATCTAGTTGAAATTTACAGTGTTAAAATAAAATTTTCTGCTCTATCCAATGAAGCTAAAGAGAATACCAGTCAGCTTCCGGTTTAACCGGAAGTCATCCCAACTTGTTTATTTCAAATGGAACACCCTGTATATTGTTACATATTTTAATACAGCGTTTCATCCCAAATATACTCATACCAAGATTCATGGGTTCATCTTAGACAACAACGGAGATATTTGAAAAAAACTTTCACCAAGGAAATAAACGAATATATGCAAAAGAACCTAAAACAAGAATTTTATTAAACATTATTAACAAAACAACATTAATAACAAAGCTATAAATATTCTTCGAAATGCAAACCGTTTCTAATAATGCACATTTGACACCTTCTTAGTACACCTCGGGCTGCATTCAAAACCATTTGTGGACAAGATTTTCGCAAGTGTTTCCTATTCTTGTTTTCAAGAAGTTCACATTTTCCGGAACTGTGGTAAAAACTTTATTTTTTTTATATAAGCCCAAAAAAATCCAAAGGCGTGAGGTCAGGTGACCTCGCAGGCCTTCGAATTGGCCCTTTAGTACCCATCCAATTCCCTTGGAACTGCTTGTTTCGGTATTCAACATTAATAGCGGCGTTATGCGTAGATGCACCGTCTTGTTGAAGAATAATGCTGTGTAACTGAGCCAGAGGAAATTTCTCAATATAATTTTCCATTAAGTTCAAAAGCAGGTCATTATATCTATCTGCGTTAAGTTGCCCGTCAATGAAAATAGGGCCGATAATCTTATTGCCAAAAATACCGCACCAAACATTCACTTTAAAACGTATTTCTACATTTCTTTCAATTACGTTTCTAGAATTTTCAGAGGCCCAATGAAAGTGATGATTTTGGTTGAACATTCCGTTGTTCGAAAAAGTACATTGATCGGTCCATAAGATTTTTGTATAAAACAAAGGATCCTGTTGTTGTCTTTGTAAGAAATAGTTGCAGAATTCCAGTCTTCTAGGACCATCTTGCTCTTGCAATTGTTGTACTGGAAAATCTTTATAGGCTCTTTTATTATGTTTTTTGAAAATACGATGAACAGTGGTCGCTGCTATACCAGTATTAAATGAAATTTCTCTCACCGAAGTTCTAGGATTTTCTTCTAGACACAATAATACATTAAGTTCAAAGTTGGGTTTATTTATTTCATATTGGCGCTTCGTCTTCAAGGATCCAGTTCGCCTTAAAGTCTGCTCAAGTTTGCTAAATATTCTTCTTTTGGGAAGTCGCCTTGAACCAAATTGATCTCTATACAAACGCAACGCTTGATAGCTGTTTCTCCCCGATCGTAAATACACATTATACATGTCAAGTTTCTCCTCCAATGTAAACATATTTCATTTACATAAAAAATACTATAGTTATAACTATCATAAAACAATCACATTTTTTTTTATTTCAACAACACACCACGAGGGCTTACAGCCCAAATACTGTCGTACCGTCGTTGACAATAAGGAAAGAGGCGACTTGTTAATTCTGGACTTGAAGGTTTGGAGGTTCGGAGAAGGAAAAACATGTGCCGGCAAGGAATTCCCTAACTTTGAAGTGCTCGGGACAAAATAGCAGGCATAACAAGATGTTCTATGTCTGGTGACCTGGACAGTAAAAGGGTGCATTCGCTCTGTTCCCCTGGTAGATATGTTGGGGGCAGCAGGTGGGGAAACTATGGAGGAAAGCTCCTCTGAGCAGTGCCCGTGCAGATATCTATATAAAAGAGAGAGAGAGAGGGGGGTCACCAACGGCACGTCGGTAGGCAAGGGATGGCAACCTTTGGGTGAGGGTAGGGTCACGGATGAGATGTATAGCTCTCTTTTGAAAGGAGGCCAGGGTAGCGTGTGTAGAAGCGGCAGCTGCCCCCCAGATGTGGGAGCAGTATTCGAGGTTTGGCCTTATTTGTGAAGTATATAAGGTATAGAGATTAGCTGGTGAAAAATATTTGCGATCTCGGAAGAGGAAACCTAATTTCTTAGCAGCCGCTTCTGCAATTGATGTGACATGTTGGTGCCAATTAAGATTTCGATCCACAGAAATGCCAACAAGTGAAAAGAACTCATTACTTTGAATAACTTGGTTGTTCATTGTGATGGGGTCTAGGGCTGGTGTATCTCTTATGAGAAAAAAAGCAAGACTGAGATTTGGTGGGGTTGAATTGTGAAAGATTTCTACTTCCCCTGTCTAATATTTTTTGGAGATCCACGGAGACAGAACCCTCCATGAGTCTGCGATCCTCGTCTAATTGGGCTAAAGAGACAGGCTTAGAATATTGTATATTTGAGTGGAGGGTGCTGTCGTCCGCGTAACTATGAACTGGGTTGGATGTGCTAGAGAGGAGGTCATTGATGTGGAGAAGAAACAAAGTAGGGGTTAAAGCTGAACCTTGAGGAACTCCTGCATTAATTGAATACAGTTTAGAGGAATGGCCATCCACAACAACAGAAATGCTCCTGTTGGAGAGGAAATTTGCTGTCCAGGTACAAAGTTTTGGTGGTAGGCTATAGGCCGGAAGTTTATTAAGCAGCGCTGCGTGCCAGACCTGGTCGAATGCTTTGGATATGTCTAGAGCGACAATCTGGGATTCACCGTGTAGTTCCATAGACTTGTTCCAAGAATGGGTGACAAAGGAGGTCGGCAGTCGATATGCGCTGACGGAATCCATACTGCCTGTCGTGGATTGGACTGTGTTTTTCAAGAAAATTTAGTAATTCGTGTTTATATACTTTTCCATCACTTTAGAGACGACTGAAAGGAGATAAATAGGCCTGTAGTTGCTAGGAAGCGCTTTGGATCCTTTCTTGGGGATTGGTTGTACTCGAGTAGTTTTCCAGTTACTAGGGAATATGCCTTTATTGTAAGATATCTGAAACAAACGAGTCAGGACAGGCGCAAGTTCTGGTGCGCATTTTTTGAGAACAATTGCTGGGATCTCGTCAAGGCCAGAGGCTTTCCTGGTATTAAGAGAAGAGAGCATCTTTCGTACCTTTTTAGTTTTGAAAATGATATCCGTCATTTTATGCGCGACATTGGGGACTGTTAGTGGTTGAACATATGGAGGTGGGTTGAGAGTAGAATTGCCGGCGAACAACGAAGCAAAAAGTTCAGCCTTGCCCAGGGCGGTAGAGACAATTTCATCCCCTGAGACAAGAGGTGGGAACGTGCTTTTGCAGAAATTATTCCCAATATATTTAGCAAGAGTCCAGAAGGGTTTACCGCCGTTGGAGCTTAAGAGGGCTTTGTTTTTGATGTGGTTATTAAACGAGTTGTTTGCCTCAGAAAGAATGCGGACATAGCGGTTTCTTGCGCCGTTAAATGCTTGACGGTTTTCTTGACTGGGATTGTGTAGAAGCGTTTTGTGAGCTTTGACCTTTTCAAGTCTGGCCTTGTCACAGGATTTAGAGAACCAGGGCTTTTGAGTTGCTCAAGAGGTTTTCTGTGTACGTGGAATAAATAATTCTATTCCACCTTTGATAATTTCGGTGACGTTTTGTGAGATATCAGAGGGACCAGGATGAGAGAAGCAGAGAGACGCCAATGGAAATGAGGAAAAGTAATCCCGCATTTCGTCCTAGTTTGCGGAGTTGTAGTGCCAAACGATACGTGGGTGTGATGACTGTGTGACCTCGGGTTGCATTGCGCAGGAAGCAATGACCATGCCGTGGTCTGAGCGACCAAGGGGAGCGGTGACTGATATCTTATAGCATTCAGGTTTTGTAGTAAGAAGGAGATCCAAGGAATTTGACCTGTGTGTTGGGATACGAGGAAAGTAAGTAGGTTGCTGAACCATATTGGCTAAAGAATTGCTGACTGCAAAGGCCTCCGCTGCTCTCCCTTGTGGATCGGTTTTTGAAGATCCTAGCCATTCCTTATTATGGACATTGAAGTCACCAAGAATAGTGACCTCGGAGGAAGGATATTCAGAAATCAGATAGTCGGTTTTTTTTCAGAAAGGTAGTCAAAGAGCTGGACAAAGTTGTTGTCAGAAGGTGACCGATAAATGCAACAGATGAATTTAGTTGCAGCCCTGAGAGAGAGTCTTATCCATAGTATGTCTCTTCTTCCAGCTTCTAAATTGGGGAGTCTAGTGCAGGGTAGATTGCTACGGACGTATGCGCATACACATCCATGCAATCTAAAGGAAGTAAGGAGCTCATACCCCGGATAATTAAGGTGATCAGTGGCTGTTTTGGCACTGATTTGGGTTTCGGTGAGGAAGATGAGTTGGGGCCTGTTAGCCTGGAGGAAATGGTGGACGGAGTTCAGGTTAGAATTCAGGCCACATATATTCGAAAAGGATATGTTAAATCTTGATGTTGGCGCCCCCTGTACACCCCTCTCCCGGAGATCCGAATGGAGGGAATCTTTTGTACAAGGAGGAGCCATCATCATTTTTGCTTATAAGGGAAACCGACTCATACACCAGAACCGGAAACGTCCGTTGGGACTTTACCGGTCCTTTGATGTAACGGGTGGTACCTCCTGGGGCGTGAAAAAATCCTTTACTATTACGTAAAGGAAATTTCACTACCACCTGCTATGGATTGGATTGGATCAATGTCTACCCCTTTAAAAATAAGATTAATAAAGGGACTATGAATTATCCAATAGTTATGCTTTTCGACATAGTAGGAGGATACACAACATTATCATTTTGCATCCATGCCTATTGTCGGCAAATTCATCACATTCATCAATAGTAACGTGCACACAATTAAATATTGGAACTGTCAAATTTAAATCGTATAAATATGTTTGTTGTTTAATTTGCATAGGCGCCTATATCTAGAAATGTTTTTTCAAATATCTCCGTTGCTGTCTAAGATGAACCCATGAAACTTAGTATGAGTGTATTTGGGATGAAACGCTGTATTTAAATATGTAACAATATACAAGGTGTTTTATTTGAAATAACCAAGTTGGGATGACTTCCGGTTAAACCGGAAGCTGACTGGTGTTCCCATTATCTTTATTGGATACAGTGAAAATTTTATTTTAAGACTAAAATTCAACTCGATGCCATAAAAATGTCCAGAGATGTGGGAGCAAGCCCCTTTTTCGGAACAGACGGTATATATATATATATATATATATATATATATATATATATATATATATATATATATATATATATATATATATATATATATATATATATATATATATATATATATACAGGGTGATTCTTTGCAAAAAATAAGGGGTGTCTTTTTTATAAAGTTTTTCTTGAAACCCCTTCTCCTCCAAGTTACAGCCCTTTGAAATTTTGGAAAGAAAAAGTTTTCATTAAATTTCTCCGTTATGGAAAAATTTTAAAAAACGAAATTTTGCAGATGCATAAGGCTAACAAAATGACAGATGGATTTTATAACCCTATAATGTTATCACAAGAGGGTGAAAAAACCTACCCTTACATTAGTTTTAATCAGTACTTTTTATTGTGTGTACCGTTTTCTATTTATAAAATGATTTAGAAAGAAGGATTCAGTTAGCAACTTTTTTGTCTTGACATTTTCTCATAAAATTGTTAGTTTCATCACAAAAAAATAAAATATTACTCAGATCGATGTCATATGAATTTACAGTGGTTGTTATTTGCTGAAAAATCAAGTATGTGGTAGGCTGTCAAATAACGTCATAATTACACTAATATTAATGGTTATGGTTGTTGTCAATCTATCGATAAATTTTTAAACACTTAAAACAAATAAGTGAATAAAATGGTAAATTATACCAATTCCAAAATGGCAGATATGCATTTTGAATATGGCCGTCCCAATGGCAATGGATTAAGAGCACAGCGCCTCTACACTGAGTTATATCCAAATAGAACTGTACCCCATCACAGCATATTCGCACGCATTCATCAACGTCTGCAAGAAGAAGGAAAATTTTCAAGAAGTGCCGCCGATTGCGGGCGTTCTAGTGAAGTAAGAACTGTAGCACTTGAAGAGGCTGTCCTCAATTTAATTGAAGAATCTCCTTGTACAAGTACAAGAAGAATCGCTCAAGTCTGAAATGTCAGCTATTCCAGGGTATTTCGAATTTTAAAAGAACAACTACTGTATCCCTACCATATCCAACGAGTTCAAGAGCTCTTACCATGTGATTTTTTACCTCGTTTAATTTTTTGTCAATGGATGCTTCAAATGATCACGCAAATTCCACAGTTCTTATCTCGTATTTTTTATTCACTGATGAGGCCAACTTTTTACGAGAATCTATTAGAAATTTTCATAATAACCACATATGGTCTGAAGAAAACCCACACAAAATTACGGAATCTCATTTTCAACACCAGTTTTGATTTAATGTATGGCTTGCTGTCGTTGGTGATGACTTAATTGGACCATATTTTCCTCCAATAAAACTAAATGGAGAAGTGTACTGTCATCTACTCGAAGAAGAGTTGCCCCTACTTCTTGAAAATATTCCTTTACAAATTAGACAACAAATGTGGTACATGCACGACGGGGTTCCGGCTCATTTTAGTATCACGCTCGTAACTACTTGAACGAAGTTTACCCAAATCGTTGGATAGGTCGAGGAGGCCCACAGAATTGGCCAGCCCGATCTCCTGAATAGAATATGTTGGATTTTTGCCTGTGTGGTTTTCTGAAAACCTTAATTTATTCAAGTCCTGTTGTAAACATCGATGACCTCAGAAATCGTATTATCGCATCATGTGATATTATAAGAAACACACCCGGTATTTTTCATAGAATACGAAGTTCAATGAGAAACAGACTAGTGTCATGCGTTCTCTCCGAAGTAGGGCATTTTCAACATTTATTATCATGATACGTACTGACATTTTGTTAATATTTCTTTTCGTTTCTTAGTTTGTTAATTATTAATTATAAAATAGTAGTACAATAGTTGTTGTTTCTTATTATGAAATTTTGGAAATTAGTAAAAGCCAGAACAATACATCTTAACATTTTGGTGTAATTATGACGTTATTTGACAGCCTACCACGTACTTCATTTTTCAGCAAATAACAACCACTCTGTAAATTCATGTGACATCGTTCTGAGTAATATTTTATTTTTTTGTGTGATGAAACTAACAATTTTATGAGAAAATGCCAAGACATAAAAAAGTTGCCAAATAAATCCTTCTTTCTAAATCATTTTTTAAATAGAAAACGGTACACACAATAAAAAGTACTGATTAAAAATAATGTAAGGGTGGGTTTTTTCACCCTCTTGTGATAACATTATAGGGTTACAAAATTTATTTAAAACTGTCATTTTGTTAGCCTTATACATCTGCAAAATGTCGTTTTTTAAAATTATTCCGTAACGGAGAAATTTAATAAAAACTTTTTTTTGCCAAAATTTCAAAGGGTTGTAACTTGGAGGAGAAGGGGTTTCAAGAAAAACTTTATAAAAAAGACACCACTTATTTTTCGCCAAAGAATCACCCTGTAAATTTTTTCGCATCAATTTAGAAACACCCTGTATATATAAACTTTTCAACTGACATTGGATTTGGGTACTAGGGACCCTAATCAGCGCTCATTTGAAGACATTTTCCAAAAATTGTACCATCGATACCTCTCTAATAATTAATTTTTTTAATCAAAATTCACTAAATGTAAATTAACATCGGCAAAAAATAAAGATTTTACTTGGGTGGTAAATGCTTAAAGTGGACACACTGTATATGCAATCTACTAATTAAAAAGATCCAACACGGTTTGATAAACACGCCAAATTACATTCTAAATATTTTGATACTTTGGCAAGATATCCATCGTTTACTGTGCCTTTGGAAACACCTGTTGCTTGTGTTCTATCTTCCCGTTAGATCGTCGTCGAACTTTTTAGGGACATGTGATAACCAATTGTTTATTGTTTATCTAATAAATACACTCGTATCAATCTTTGAAGTGCGTACCTAAGCCTCTGCTTATACTGATATCAGCGTATGTGATGGGGGTCGAGGTCGCGATGTATTAGAACATTGCTCTAATCGCCAATCGCTAATCCAGTTACATACACACAAATCAGTTCTTATTGACTTGTAGACACGTGTGTATGTGACGGAGAGACATGCCAGAGGTTTCACAAGACGTTTTTGAGCTGACAAACCCGTTGGTTCCTTTAGTGACCCCGGAACTTATGAGGGCAAGAGCAAACTCTTCGGCCAGCGAGAGGGCTAAGCTGGCGGTACCTGCTGAACGGTTAGAAGTCGGTGCCGGTAATAAACAGCATGTTGTGCATAAAAATACAGCAGAGAAGAGCACGAGCGACCAAAGGACTTTGTCTCACAGGTAATTAAACTAGGCTGGACCCCAGGGCGCGGCATAACTATCCTGTGCCCAGGGTGCAATTAGGTGGGATTGGTATTACTAATATTCATTATTTTAGTTGCATTGAGAAGTAGAGCAGAAGTTGTTAGTTGTTGGTTTAGTAAAGCCGTTTTTAGAAGGCTTAATCAAATACTATATAATGACACTTTTATGCCAATATGTACAGTTCGCAGAATATTGTGTAATATTTACCATCATGTACCCATGTATAGATAAAATTCGTAAACGGATGGTTGAAATGCTTCAATCATAACTTGTCTTCCAGTGCATCAAAAAAAAAAAAAGAAATATGAAGGCAAAAAAAGTTTTGCATTAATAATAAATGGTATAAGAAAACTGTTTTTCTATATTCTTCTGTGTCCTTTTTTATTTCAATATGGCATAAATTGTCACATTTTTTCACATTTAAAATTATTTTACTTGGTAAAGGCTTTTAATTATCTTCCCAAGACAAGTTTTTAAAGAGACAGGTAGAAATAGCAGGTTCAGCCCTATAATAGATTATTCACGGAAGTAAGAGTTAATCTCACCTTTCATCTGCACAATTTCTTAATTATGTACTAAGTACATCAGTTACATATTTTAAAATGTTAGATTAATAAGACAGTTTTCATGTAGAGATATAGCAAATTGAGTACTGTGCTACCATTTATACCTAGAACAATGATTTATAGGTAAGTACAGATTGTCACTTAATATCCTCAGAAACAGCTTTCAGTATATTCCTATACCTACCGTTGAAATAGTAGTTTAACGACGGTTTCAACGTAGTACTTTAAATTATGATGAAATAAGATTATGGGTAAGAGAAATTTGCAGAATTATTCATGCTGAATGCATTTAGGTTTCAAGCTGATTGTTGATACAAATTCTATTTATAACTATATAATCAGAAAATTTTAACTGTTTTGTCATGTACAAGTTTTTATATTCATCTATAATAAACCAATTGTCTAAATTAAGAATATGCAGGTAAATATACAATTCAAATTACCCGCTCAGTTGTCAGTACTTCACGCGAGGTGGCGCTAGTGTACTTGTCACAAATATCACCAATGCTAAAGCATAGGAGTGTCCCGTATTGTCATTATATAGTATTTGCCTTAATGTTTGTTAAATGAATGTGGAGAGTACTGAGAATGACAGTTATCAAATATTTGTTACTTCACTCAGATCATTCGTGCTGTGTTTCTAATGAATTTTCGTAGAAAAAATTCACTACTTAATGAGGAGATCGCGACATTTGAGTTTCAGTTTTTAGTGAATTTTCTTACAAAAATTCACTAGCGATGAAAAAATGTCTTTAAATGAGCGCGAACTAGGCTCCTGGAACCCATGTCCAGGGTCAGTTTGTATTTTTGTATGTTTATATATATATATATATATATATATATATATATATATATATATATATATATATATATATATATATATATATATATATATATATATATATAGTGTGAAACACACTTATGGAATAAAATTCATTATTTAGCAAAAAATAGTTTTTGTGGAAAACACTGTGACACGTGAAGTTTAATTTGTCGAACGTTATCTTATAATCATTCTTAAAAAAATTAAACTCCCACCATTTTACCCCCACCACTTTATCCAATTTTTTTTTAAATAGCAACCCCACATTTTTTCATCACAATTCGATGGATCACATTTTTATGAATGCGGAGATACCCCATATGTATGGTCTAATATTACAGTTTTCAATGCAGGGTGGAAATTTAATACCGGAATATTAAAACAAAACAGTTTACCCTGGAATTCATATTTCGAAAATAAACTTCATAAAAACGTCCCTTTCTTATAATAAATGTTCAAAATGTTCTCCATTCACTTGCACACAACGAAATAATCTGCTCTGGAATTCTTTACTGACTCTTATCTTAAATTTCTTTTCTTGTTTTTTTTTTATCTAAAACGTACTTGGTATCATTAATCGTTTCTTATTAACTACCAATTTTTGCAGTGTGAAAGGTGAAATTTAAAAGTTCTGTTTTATTTTGTGGTGTATTGTGTTGAATGAACGGTCTCCTAATAAATTAGTCGTAATATTGTTCTGATAATTTCAATTAATTTTTGGTCTAATAATGCGATACTTAACTGAAACTCTGCGAACAGAAATATTAATGATGATTGGTTATGGTGCTATGTGTAGAACACAGGCACAAGTTGTTAACCTATTTAATGAAAAACATCCAGATTTGCCCCCACTAACCCAGGGAACTATGTCTAAGATACATTCACAGTTTCGTGATTATGGACACGTTAAACCACTGCCTAGGAGACCCAAGTTCGTTAAAGAATATGTAAAGCTCAATATTTTATTGGCTTTTCAAGAAGAACCAACAACTTCTACCCGTCAAGTTGTACGTGAAAATGATGTTAGTCAATCAACAGTTTTAAGGTGCAAATGCATCCCTATAAACTACAACACGTTCAAGAGTTGATTGACGGTGATTCTGATAGAAGACTGTAATTTTGCGAACAACTGCTGTATATGTTACATAGAAAAAGTTATTTCTTCTGCTGACGTTCTGTTTTCCGATGAAGCAACATTTCTTTTGAATGGCGATGTAAAGAGGCAAAATTGCATATACTCGGCTGCCGAAAACCCCCACTGGATGCGACAAACACACACTCAGCCTCCTCAGAAGTTGAACGTTTAGGCTGGTATCATTGGTGATCACGTAGTTGGACCTGTTTTTATAGAAAATGTAAACGGTCCAAGATATTTAGAAATGCTAAGAGAACATGTTGTCCCAATGTTAGCAGAATTATATTCAAATGTAATGGAACCCAATATTCCTCATGAAAGGATATGGTTTCAACAAGACGATTCACCGACCCACTTTGATCTTCAATTAAGGGATTATTTACACGGTCTTTCCACAAAGATGGATTGGATGAAGAGGTTTCGTAGAATGGCCCGCTAGATCATCAGATCTTACACCTCTTGATTTCTTTTTATGGTGATACCTTAAAAACAGAGTGTATAAAACGTAACCTGCTGTTTTAGACAATTTGAAAATGAAGATAACAACAGAAATTAGGAACGTAACGCCTGACGTGTTGAACAGAGTTAGGGAAGAATTCCAGAGCAGATTATTTTGTTGTGTGCAAGTGAATGGACTGTACTGAAAAAGTGAAAGGAGTACCCTGTGATCGAACCCAGTACCCTTCAGTTCAGAGGCACGCGTTCTTACTCCTGAACCACCGAGGTTCATCGATCAAATTTGGTGGGTACTTTGCTTTTCCAAATGACTTGGATAAGCTCGTTAGCCAGGAAAATTGGCCCAGTTTTCCCGGAAAATTTTGTGTTTTCTTTCGGAAAAATTTTGATTTCCGGAAATAACAAAGCAGGGGCAACCAAATGGTACACGGCTTTATGTCACAAAACTGTGTACCAAAATCTAGATCTGTAAGTTAGCAAAAAAAGCTATATGTTAAAGAAAAAATTTGGGTGTCACTGATGATCAGACAAACGCACAAAAACAAAATATTTCGTGTGGATAATAAAGTGTATTGTATATTATAGACAAAGATTAAGTTTTTTTTTTTTTTTGGTCAAGAAATGTCAGAAAAATTACTCTGAAAATTTTATAGTTTTTCCTCTTAAGACGTCAAGGTCGCGTTTTCAAACGTCAAAATTGGCAACTTGTAGGCAAAGAACCTGGAATGAATATCTAAAGAAAATGTCGCAAGAAGTGAGTTTTACAAACCCTTAAGTTTCAGATTCAACCGCCATTGTTATTCATTTTACTAAAACATTTCCAGAAAATTCATTTCAAACAGAACCTTTCTTTGATGCTTTGGCAGTAGTTTTAGCTATAGAGTGAAGAAAAAATGTTGTATCCCTTTTTAAGCACATTGCGCACACGGTGGAGTGTGAGATTTGGCATAGTTAAAGTTCATATGGAGAAGGAGCGCAGAAAGATAAAATGTATGTATAATATGTGTTACAAATAGATTAAACAATGCTTTGTTTTAATTAGACAGTCGCATTCCCCCGTTCTGAGCTGACCGTTAATTAATGCGCGAAACGTCAAACACATAAAACTCTGTGGTCAACAGTCGCACTGAGATTATAGAGATAGAGGTATACTGTATGACAAAAGAATATCAATAGAGTGCAAACTTAAAAATTTCATGGATGCGATACATTAGTGTGACGTCAAAGTAGGTCAAATACGCTGGAGCGAGCGCGAACTGTATCAACGCACATGCGTTTTCTTGTGTAGTTTGGGAGTAGTTGTTCCTAAATTCAAGTTGCCTATTTTATTTGTGCACATTCCCCCGAGCGGAGAAGCCTTATTTTGTTGATAATTTCAAGGAAAGTGGAAAAAATGATTTAGAATCATGGTTATTTGGACTCAATAATCAGCAGTAACCAGGACAACAGCTTCTCGCGCTGTTGTCTGACGTCACAACTAATGTACCGCATTAGGTCCACTAGTATGGTTTAATACTCTGTAAGTTCTCAAAAAATGCACACCAGAACTTGCTCCTGTCCTGACTCGTCTGTTTCAGACATCGTACAATAGAGGCATATTCCCTAGTAACTGGAAAACTGCTCGAGTACAACCCGTCCCCAAGAAAGGATCCAAAGCGCTTCCTAGCAACTACATGCATATTTCTCTCATTTCAGTCGTATCTAAAGTGATGGAAAAGTATATAGACACCGAATTACTAAAATTTCTTGAAAAACAGTCTAATCTACGACAGGCAGTATGGATTCCGTCATCGCAGATCAACTGCCGACCTCCTTTCCTTTGTCACCCATTCTTGGAACAAGTCTATGGAACTACACGGTGAATTCCAGATTGTCGATCTAGACATATACAAAGCATTCGACCAGGTTTGGCACGCAGTGCTGCTTAATAAACTTCCGGCCTATGACCTACCACCAAAACTCTGTACCTGTACAGAAAACTTCCTCTCCAACCAAAGCATTTCTGTTGTCGTGGATGGCCATTCCTCTAAACTATATTCAATTATTGCAGGAGTTCCTCAAGGTTCAGCTTTAGCCCCTACTTCGTTTCTTCTCCACATCGATGACCTCCTCTCTAGCACATCCAACCCAGTTCACAGTTACGCGGACGACAGCACCCTCCACTCAAATATACAATATTCTAAGCCTGTCTCTTTGGCCCAATTAGATTCCGTCAGCGCAGATCAACTGCCGACCTCCTTTCCTTTGTCACCCATTCTTGGAACAAGTCTATGGAACTACACGGTGAATCCCAGATTGTCGATCTAGACATATCCAAAGCATTCGACCAGGTCTGGCACGCAGCGCTGCTTAATAAACTTCCGGCCTTTGGCCTGCCACCAAAACTCTGTACCTGTACAGCAAACTTCCTCTCCAACCGGAGCATTTCTGTTGTCGTGGATGACCATTCCTCTAAACTGTATCCAATTAATGCAGGAGTTCCTCAAGGTTCAGCTGTAGCCCCTACTTCGTTTCTTCTCCACATCGATGACCTCCTCTTTAGCACATCCAACCCAGTTCACAGTTACGCGGACGACAGCACCCTCCACTCAAATATACAATATTCTAAGCCTGTCTCTTTGGCTCAATTAGATGAGGATCGCAGACTCATGGAGGGTTCTGTCTCTGTGGATCTCCCAAAAATATTGGATTGGGGAAGTAGAAATCTTGTACAATTCAACCCCACCAAATCTCAATCTTGCTTTATTTCTCATAAGAGATACACCAGCCCTAGACCCATCACAATGAACAACCAAGTTATTCAAAGTAATGAGCCCTTTTCACTTGTTGGCATTTATGTGGATCGAAATCTCAATTGGCACCAACATGTCACATCAATTGCAGAAGCGGCTGCTAAGAAATTAGGTTTCCTCTTCCGGGCTCGCAAATACTTTTCACCAGCTAACCTCTATACCTTATATACTTGACAAATAAGGCTAAACCTCGAATACTGCTCCCACATCTGGGGTGCTGCTGTCGCTTCTACACGCGCTATCCTGGACTCCGACTCCATTCAGAAGAGAGCTATACGTCTCATTGGTGACCCTACCCTCACCCAAAGACTGCCATCCCTTGCCTACCGACGAGCCGTTGGTGACCTCTCTCTCTTTTATAGATATCTGGACGGGGAGTTCTCAGAGGAGCTTTCTTTCATAATTCCTCCACCTTCTGCCCCCAACAGATCTACCAGGGGAACAGAGCGAATGCATCCTTTTGCTGTCCAGGTCACCAGACATAGAACATCTTGTTATGTCCGCTCTTTTGTCCCGAGGACTTCCAAGTTGTGGAATTCCTTGCCGGCGCATGTTTTTCCTTCTCCTCCGAACCTCCAAACCTTCAAGTCCAGAATTAACAAGTTGCCTCTTTCCTCCGTGTCGACACCCACGGTACGATAGTATTTAGGCTGTAAGCCCTCGTGGTGTGTTGTTGGAAAAAAAACTAGGTGGCGGCACGTCCAACACTCACAAAGTGTTGACATGCCGGCTACTATAGCCGTATTACTTTATAGGTGTATTTTCGCTGCAATTAGTATGCCGTACTGAAGAGCCCTAATGAGAGCGAAACCGGTCTACGGTTCTAATTGTTGCGAGAATGCATCTAGCTTTACATACTTTGTCCCTATATTAGGGTAGAAATGGGCCAGGGCGGACAATTTACTAAATTGTTAGTTGGTCGTATAGCGTATCTATTTTTTAACACTTTGTGTTAAATGGAGCTGGCGTGACAACATACTACTTGGTTCCGCAACTAGGTGGCGGCACGTCCAACACTCACTAAATGTTGAAATGCCGGCTATCATAGCCGTATTACTTTATAGATGTATTTTCGCTGCAATTAGTATGCCGTACTGAAGAGCTCTAATTAGAGCGAAACCGGTCTACGGTACTAATTGTGGCGAGAATGCATCTAGCCTTACATACTTTGTCCCTATATTAGGGTAGAAATGGGCTAGGGCTGACAATTTACTATATTGTTAGTTGGTTGTATACAGTCTCTATTTTTTAACACTTTTTGTTAAATGGAGCTGGCGTGACAACATACTACTTGGTTCCGCAACTAGGTGGTGGCACGTCCAAAGGTCACTAAGTGTTGAATATATTTGCTATTAAACATATTTTTATTAAAATTCACTAACATAACGCATTAGCTGCGTCCAGACTTTTATTGGTTAAGTATTGTAGGGTTAAGCTGCATATTTTTGACGAACAACCACTGAACATTTCTTTTAATGTTGTTTATGTAATAAATTTGTGACCGCAAATATTCTGTAATAACAGTTTACCCATAAAATAATCGGCGTAACTAAAAATGGTCATAATAAATGACGAAAACTATTTATTTAGTTGATAAATCATGTTCGGGCTTATAATTATGTGGATGTTGACAGCTTTCAGCAGAGATCTTATTGCATCATTATGCCGTGTTTTAACCTTTTGTTGGGCAATTACTGTAAGAGGGAAGATAACGATCACATTTGCTGATAATTTTAGAATATTATTGGCCGGTCACGGAGCGAATGATGAAATGTAAATGCAATATACATGAACACAAGCTGTTTTGTTTTGTTATTGCCCGCGTGTTATCATCCGGTTATTTTCGTACATCTTTGTGGCGCGTTTGTTTTTATCGCCATTCATAGTTTTTTTGTGGTTTTAAGTGGATGTGTTTGATTCGTGCATGTGTTTTGATTCGTAATGCCAGACGTGAAGGAGATGGCGGTGAAAAGTGAGCCTGTGAATCAATTAGCATATGTTTGTGCTAGTGGAGATTCAGAGAGTATGTCCTTCTCTGAAAATGACATTGAGATTTTCGTGAGCGGAATCGCTGATAACGTCTGGTATAACAAGAGGGAAACGGGACATAGGTATATTTATTTGCTTAAAGCCTAATTAAATACCCCCCATTCTTTTGAAATATAAGACTATGAAAACTTTCTACAGGTTATTTAGATAATGCGCGGGTTGTTACGATCAAAAACATGATCACAGTAGGTTTTGATATACACTGAATGACAATGAAAATACACCTCATTAATTGTCGTTGCTGTTAGTGAAACCGTTTTTTACACCCATATGGTTTCGTTTTCTTAATATAATCGCTTAATTAACGAATACAACGTTAAATTCGATTATTGGCTCTTGTATCTTAATTTTATGATAAGGTAACAGTGGCGGCTCGTGAGTGTCGCGGTAGAGGAGCCAGTTATTTTTTAAATGTTCAAGGACACACGTTTTCCTGACACTTCAGAATTTCAGTGGAAAATCCATTTATACAAAAATATCACCAGAATAATTTTTGATATTTGAACATTTTTTAAATAATTTATTCACGAATTACTGAGTGTATAAATAAACAGGAATAAACACATAAGGTTTATTAAATTGTTAAATATTGTTTATAGACCAAAAATAAATTTCAATAGAAATCCTATATTATATACAGGGTGCTACAGATTCGTGGCTCACCATGGGTATCTTCTAAATCGTAAGAAATACAGGGTTGATTAAATTGAGGCAAATATGCGCAATTATGGGCCTTGTAACATGACATCTTAAAATAATACTTCCGAAGATATACGAAAAAAAAACGAAAAATGTAAATTCCGTTTTTATTTTTTCCTGAAGTTATTTTAAACGATATAAAAAAACGAAAGGCACTTCTTCATTGCCACTTTTTCTACTCTACAAGATGTAGTGAACAGATTCTCAGTACAACGTTTAGTTTCGAAGAAAACAACATCAACTTTGTTTTTTCATATGGCCGTTAAAATAAGTACACCCTGTATTAGAAAGCATATTTCATTGCAAATTCAATGATGTATAGCACGATAGGTTCCTTATGTTGTTTTTGCATTATTTAAATTTTCAACAATTTTCAATGCGTAGCAGGCGACGGAGCCGAAAAAGTTACGATGATTGTCAAGTCAGACATAATCAACACCATGATAAACAGTTAAGAGAACATGGTTCAAAGATACAGCCCTTTAATGGTAGGACAAACGGACAGATGGCGTACCTACTCTTATTAGTAATGGGTTTCCGTTTCTGTATGAAACCCTAAAAATACGCTTCATTATTCTAATCTGCGCTTTATTTAAATTTGATAATTTACAATGGGTGGGCTTTGGAACATGAAACACTAGTACAGCTGTCAAAATTCAAAATGCATAGAAACTCAACAATCAGACAGACGCCAGTTTTGCATCTCAATCACGTTTAATTGTTATCATTAATTTTTTAATAATTTATTTGACGTTTTGGGAATTTTGATTACAATGCAGTTTTCTAATGAAGAGCCGTTAAACCGATGAATTTGCGGAATTTTAACAATTCTTGTATGAAATTAAGCGCTGTTAAACCGATGAATTTGCGGAATTTTAACGACTCGTTTCAACACCGCAAATAACACGATAACACCCCAGTTAACGTTCTCTGAGATATCCAATTGTTTTTGTTATTTTAGTGAATTTTATTTAAAAAAAATCCCGACTTTTGAATTTTGAAAAAATTTCTTCAAATGAGCGCTAATTAGGCCCTCCAAAACACATATCCCGGGTAAGTTTCTATTTATTTATTTATATATATATATATATATATATATATATATATATATATATATATATATATATATATATTATATATATATATATATATATATATATATATATATATATATATATATATATATATATATATATAGGTATCACACCGATAACCCAAAAAATAATGGGCCGATTTTGATTAGATGTGGTGAATACCTTCCTTTTGCAAATGGCTTGGATAAGTTCGTTAGCCAGGAAAATTTTGTATTTTCTTTCGAAAAAAAATTATATCTCCGGAATTAACAAAGTAAGGGCAACCAAATTTGGTACGCAGGTATACTTCCTTATAGGGTACTAACATACCAAAATTTATCTCTTTAGGTCAAAAGACAAAAAAGTTATGGGCATTTAAAGACAAATAAATCGGGGTTTTCCACAAAACGTCAAAGTTGCGATTTAAACGTCAAAGTTGGCAACATTTAGGCAAAGAAGTTGAATCTAATACGGGCTATGGAAATAAAATGTCTCAAGAAGAATGTTTTACAAACCCTGAAGTCTTAGTTTCAACCGTCATTGTCCTTCATTTTACTAAAATGTTTCCAGAAAATTCATTTCAAATAGACCCTTTCTCTGATTTTTTTTTTACAACACACCACGAGGGCTTACAGCCTAAATACTATCGTACCGTGGGTGTTGACAAGGAGGAAAGAGGCAGCTTGTTAATGCTGGACTTGAAGGTTTGGAGGTTCGGAGGAGAAGGAAAAACATGTGCCGGCAAGAAATTCCACAACTTGGAAGTCCTCCGGACAAAATAGCAGGCATAACAAGATGTTCTATGTCTGGTGACCTGGACAGTAAAAGGGTGCATTCGCTCTGTTCCCCTGGTAGATCTGTTGGGGGCAGCGGGTTGGGGAACTATGGAGGAAAGCTCCTCTGAGCAGTGCCCGTGCAGATATCTATAAACGAGAGGTCACGAACGGCACGTCGGTGGGCAAGGGATTGCAGCCTTTGGGTGTGGATAGGGTCACCGATGAGACGTATAGCTAATGCTTGGCAGTAGTCTTAGCTATAGAGTTTATCGTTTAATGGTATATAATTTTTGTAGAATTTTCGTAAAAAAATCAATAAAGCTCAATATATCTGTTATTATACCAGATATGAAAAAAAATTGTATATATTAATTATAGGAGGTCTTGAGCTACATCTTAAAAAATTATTTCTACAATCACAGGATGGCCCATAAGTCGTTGGTGATACACATTTTTTTTTGTTTTTTTTTTAAACAAACACGCCTTATGTTATTGCATTTTTGCATTTTCCATCGAAATTATTATTATTATTATTATTATTATTATATTTATTAGTACATAATTTTACAATGTGTTTCACAAATAAGCCTAATGCTTGTGCTTGCAATAAACACAATTTTGATTTCTGACTTGCCTAAATGGAACTGCCAAATCTTGCTACTGTTACATTTACAATTTTGTTAAATACTCAATAATTTTGAACTTCCTTTCTGCCACTAACAATTGGACTACTACTCTAAATGTTCAGCTCTCATTTTACAATAACTCCGCCTCTTAAACCAGAAAATTCTTCCAAAATACTGATATTAATTACAACACAAAAATTTTGACATTTTGATTTGACAACTTATCATGCATGTTTGTAAGAAAAAAAATCTGGACGCAGTAAGTGTGTTGTGGTAGCGAATTTTGATCAACTGCTTATATTTGAATAGCTCAATTTGCTATTAACCTACAAGGTTGACCAAGAAACGAGTTTTTTCGGAAACACTTTAGATTTACTTTCGAAAATTTTTGTACATTTTCAAACAATAAAGTTATTTTGATGAAACATGGCACATTGTTTCTAATATATCGATTATACTGGTTACCAAATTTGATGCCTGCTTTCTTAAAGAAACACACATTATTGCAATTAAAAAATATTTTAATGAAAATTCACTACCATAACGCACTTGCTGCGTCCAGAGTTTTGTTACTTAAATTAATTAAATTATTAACATACCCTCGTATAGGACAATAATTTTACTTGATATTCTTCCAATATTAATAATCAATGTGTTTTTATGATTCATATTTATACTGACGACATTATAAATTTATCGGTAAGTTATCTAAAATATTTGGCTGCGAGCTACTTGAATTTTGCGTAGGATTACATGCTCATTTGCAAATTAAATGCACATTTAATTTTATGGTAACCAAACGTTTCCTTTGACGTTTTAATTAGCTCTCTGTAGCCCATTATATTTATTAATTTCTACTACTTAATAGCAATCGTGATAATAGGCGAAAATTTCCGCACCTACCTATTTCGTGACATCTTAATCCTTAATCGTTTAGTTTAGGGTTTTGCATAAAATTGAGTTCACTTTATAAATATCTTGTTTTCACTTTGTAATATTTATATATTTTGAGTTATATTTGAAAATACGCTATGTGAAAAATGGAAAAAATTGTAAATTCTATTTTTAACGAATTTCTAGCTGAAGGCGTCTCGTCTGGAGGATTAGACCTCTCAAATTTACATATTTCTCAGTAGACTTCATTGTTATGATATTTACCATCTGTACAATGTAATTTTAAACATGATTAGGAATAACCCAACTTGTTTACAATTGGCAATACGTCTGCTACCCTATCTCAGGTAGATAGCGTATGAAAATTCAATATTTATCAAAGCAGTTCTTCTTTAGACTCGACTCAAGCAACACGCTTGTGAGCATAATCATTACTCATTTCGTAGAGTTCTCATGGACTCTAAAGCATACCATAATATAAGTAATTTTCTATAAGTTTACAGTTTGTTATTAAACGTGAAGTGTTATAAAATCAGCGTTTAATTTAACAAAGCATAATCAGGTCCTTCGAGCTATCAAGAAACAAAAACAAATAAAATGTGGTACATCAGTACAAAACGTCATTAAACACTAGCAAAACAAAAATCGTTAATGAGGGGTGTTCGAGGAACCTCAGGATATAAGTATCGATCTTATTCTTCAGCACACTTATGAGCCATTCGTGTGGAACTGAATCAAATGCCTTTTTGTAATCCACGTAGGCTGCAAAGATATTTCTTCGTCCATTGTAAGCTTGATTGCACCCAACCGCATCAATTACTAGCTGTTATTTGCATCCCATAGAACCTTCGTCCCACCCTTTTTGCTGGATCGCAATTATGTTGTTTCGTTCGCAGTGCGGATGTATGCGTTTCTCAAGGCAGGATCCGATAAACTTATATAGGGTCGGAAGACAAGTTATTGGTCGGTATCTTTTTTTTAAATTATTTTTTATATATTTCAACAACACACCACGAGGGCTTACAGCCTAAATACTATCGTACCGTGGGTGTCGACAAGAAGGAAAGAGGCAACTTGTTAATTCTGAACTTGAAAGTGTGGAGGTTCGGAGGAGAAGGAAAACCATGTGCCGGCAAGGAATTACACAGCTTGGAAGTCCTCGGGACAAAAGAGCAGGCATAACAAGATGTTCTATGTCTGGTGACCTGAACAGTAAAAGGGTGCATTCGCTCTGGTCCCCTGGTAGATCTGTTGGGGACAGCAGGTGAATGAACTATGGGAGAAAGCTCCTCTGAGCAGTGCCCGTGCAGATATCTATAAAAGAGAGGTCACCAACGGCACGTCGGTGGGCTCTTCGGAATTGAGTCTAGGATAGTGAGTGTGGAAGCGGCAGCGGCACCCCAAATGTGGGAGCAGTATTCGAGGTTTGGCCTTATTTGTGAAGTATATAATGTATAGAGATTAGCTGGTGAAAAGTATTTGCGAGCTCGGAAGAGGAAACCTAATTTCTTACCAGTCGCTTCTGCAAATGATGTGACATGTTGGTGCTAATTGAGATTTCGATCCACAGAAATGCCAACAAGTGAAAAGGACGCATTACTTTGAATAACTTGGTTGTTCATTGTGATGGGTCTAGGGCTGGTGTATCACTTATGAGATAGAAAGCAAGACTGAGATTTGGTGGGGTTGAATTGTACAAGATTTCTACTGTCTAACATTTTTTGGAGATCCACGGAGATAGAACCCTCCATGAGTTTGCGATCCTCATCTAATTGGGGTGAAAAGACAGGCCTAGAATATAGTATATTTGAGTGGATGGTGCTGTCGTCCGCGTAACTGTGAACTGGGTTGGATGTGCTAGAGAGAAGGTCATTGATGTGGAGAAAAAACAAAGTAGGGGCTAAAGCTGAACCTTGAGGAACTCCTGCATTAATTCGATACAGTTTAGAAGAATGGCCATCCACGACAACAGAAATGATTCGGTTGGAGAGGAAATTTGCTGACCAGGTACAGAGCTTTGATGGTAGGCCATGGGCCGGAAGTTTATTAAGCAGCGCTGCGTGCCAGACCTGGTCGAATTCTTTGGATATGTCTAGAGCGGCAATCTGGGATTCACCGTGTAGTTCCATAGACTCGTTCCAAGAATGGCTGACAAAGGAAAGGAGGTCGCCAGTTGATCTGCGCTGACGGAATCCATACTGCCTGTCGTGGATTAGATTGTGTTTTTCAAGAAATGTTAGTAATTCGGTGTTTATAGACTTTTCCATCACTTCAGAGACTGAAAGGAGAGAAAAAGGCATGTAGTTGATAGGAAGCGCTTTGGATCCTTTCTTGGGGACGGGTTGTACTCGAGCAGTTTTCCAGTTACTAGAGAATATGCCTCTATTGTAAGATATCTGAAACATACGAGTCAGGACAGGACCAAGTTCTGGTGCACATTTTTTGACAACAATTGCTGGGATCTTGTCAAGGCCAGAGGCTTTCCTGGTATTAAGAGAAGAGGACATCTATCCTACCTTTTTAGTTTTGAAAATAATATCCGTCATTTTATGCGCGACATTGGGGACTGTTGGTGGTTGAACATTTGTAGGTGGGTTGAGACTAGAATTGCCGGCGAACAACGAGGCAAAAAGTTCAGCGTTGCCCAGGGCGGTAGAAACAATTTCATCCCCTGAAACAAGAGGTGGGAACGTGCTCTTGGAGAATTTATTAGATTTAGCAAGAGTCCAGAAGATTTTGCTGCCGTCGGAGCTTGAGAGGACTTTGTTTTTGATGTGGTTATTAAACGAGTTCTTTGTCTCTGAAAGAATGCGGACATAGCGGTTTCTTGTGTCGTTAAATGCTTGATGGTTTTTTTGACTGGGATTGTGTAGAAGCGTTTTGTGAGCTTTGACCTTTTCAAGTCTGGCCTTGTCACAGGATTTAGAGAACCAGGGCTTTTGAGTGGCTGAAGAAGTTTTCTGTGTACGTGGAATAAATAATTTCATGCCAGCTTGGATAGTTGCGGTGACGTTTTGTGAGATATCAAAGGGGTCAGGATGAGAGAAGCAGACAGACGCCCATGGAAATGAGGAAAAGTAATCTCGCATTTCGTCCCAGTTTGCGGAGTTGTAGTGCCAAACGATATGTGGGTGTGATGACTGTGTGACCTCGGGTTGCATTGCGCAGGAAGCAGTGACCCTGCCGTGGTCTGAGCGGCCAAGGGGGTTAAAGTTAAAAGTTTCAAACGCATCAGTTGTTTCATTTTATGTTTAAGCAATAATAATGAGTGAACGTTCCTCGTACATGAGTTTTGTGAGATAGGATATATGTAGGTATCATACATACTAACACACAATCCAAGGTTCACTTTCTAAACTGTGGAGTTCCACAAAGAGATTAGGGTAGGCTTTAGGCTTGCATCTGAGTCGTTAAACCTAATCAAACTATAGATGGTTAGCCATTTGTAGAAATATTTGCATCAGATTAGATTAACCGTCTGTTTAAAATACAATTAAAATTGAATGAATTTATCTTTTATATGAGACATTCAAACTGTATCTACTATTTGAATGGATGATAATTATATGTTGTCATCTAATTATCTTCTGGGAACGAATATTTCGGCAAACTAATTATATCTAAGTTAATAATGTAATACGTGAGTCAACATAATAATTAACAAAAGTCTGGACGCAGCAAGTGCGTTATGGAAGTGAATTTTCATAAAAATGTTTTTAATAGCAAATATGTCTCTCTAATGCAAGCAGGCATCAATCTGGTTACCGATATAGGCTATATAGTAGGAACAATGCACCATATTTTATCAAAATAACTTGTTTGATGTTGTACAAAAATTTTCCGAAAATAAACTTAAAATGTTTCCGAGAAAACTGGTTTCTTAGCCAACAAACCTTAGGTTAATAGCAAATTGAGTTATTGAAATTTGAAGGATTTAATGAAAATTCGCCACCAAAACGCACTTACTGCGTCTCGATTTTTTTACAAACATACATCATAAAAATGCAAAAATGCAATAAGGAATGTTCAAAAAAATATGGTAGGTAGCACCAACGACTTATGGGCCATCCTGTGATTGTCAAAATAATTTTATAAGATGCAGCTCAAGACACCCTATAGTAGGGATGGGCACATTTCTTAAAACATCGATGTTAACATCCATGTTTAACATCGAAACCTACTATCGATGGTAGGAAAAACATCGGCTGGAAAACATCGATGTTGGGAAACATCGATGTTTTCAAAATAATTGTGAATTTACCAATTCTATAATTCTATGTTCTTTCGAGAAAAAAAATAGTTTGTAGTTTGGTAGGCATTAGAAAATGAAAACATATTCCGATGCAGATTATTGCAGGTGCAAGTAATACAAAATAAATAATAAATGTTTATTGTACTGCAATAAAATAAGAAAGAATGTGTAAAACAAAAATCGAAAAACTTAACTTCTGACTTTAATAATAAAAAGTAAACTTCAAATTTAATTCTAAACTGTTAATAACCCTGTTTGTATATATATATATATATATATATATATATATATATATATATATATATATATATATATATATATATATATATATATATATATAATTCACCAATATTAGTGATAATACTGATAATCTCACCATACAGTTTTATATACTCCAGTAATCTCTGTCAATGGACTGAAGGAATCATATTTTGCCCAAGTGTTCTCCAGTTAAACGGTTTCTTTCTTGCGTGGCTGTCTGTCCAGCTTTCGAAAAAAAATTCTTCCGGTGCAGAAGTCGCCACTATGGACAAGAATTTTTTCGCGACAGGGTATAAATGGGGACATACATTTTTATTATCTGACCACCATTTCAGTGGATTCTCGGTAAGATTAATTAGAGGATTCTTTAAATACAAAGACATTTCGCTATTGTTCTTTCTCTTGTGAAGCACTCTTTTGAAATAACTGAGAATGATGCGCCCATATATTGCCCTTTGGAGTAACTATAATTATGTTAGAATTTTTACCAAACATCATTGTGACAATCTAGCCTACTTACCCGTGTCCTGTTTATTATTTGTCGTTTCACTTTCTATTATTTCGCGATTGTGGTCATCATCTCCTTGCGTTTCTGCTAACAGTGATAACTGTTGTATTAGATTAACTGCTGCTCCAACATTATGAGGACTCTTAAAATAAATCTTTTTGAACCTCGGATCCAGCAAGATTGCC